>PVIR01030332.1:0-20350 GCA_004026965.1 Petromus typicus | reverse complement strand
AAAAAGCAAGAGCCATTCAGCAGAAATCATAGAATATGAGTGTGAGTTATTTTTTTTCTGTTCAGGGAATTGTGCAAGTGCTCCACCACTATCCCCTCAGGCTCTGAATGTTGCTCGTTGTGGTTAATATCTCGATATGCCCCTGAAGCCTGGTGATCCATTCTGGGGCCGGTACCAGCCTGCTGTTAGGCAGTGTAACCCGGTCAGGGGAGGGGGCCACTGGGGGCGGGGGCTGGGAGGGTTCATCTCCCTTCTGGCTCCTCTCTTTGCCGCTACTTCCTGTCTGCCATGTTACGAGCAACTTTTCTCCTCCTTGGCCCTCTGCCATGCGTCCTACCTCAGAGCCTGCTGAAATATAGACAGAAACCTTTGTAATCTGTGAGCCAAAATAAACCGTCCCTTCTTCAACTCGCCAGTGTTTTACATTTTGTCCCACCAATGAGGAAAGTGGCTAAGACATTGCCCTTTTCCCAGGCTTGTGACATGCAGTGTGATCTTCTCCTGGTGCCAGCAGAGGCACCAGGCCTGAGCTCCTGGTCCACCCCATGCCACAAGGGACACACTTGTCCCCTCCAGACTGCCGGGTTGCTAACCTCTGATGTTCAGTACCATGGCATCTGGCATATTCAATGCATTTTTGACTTTGTAACATTTTCAATTTATAAGTCAAGAATCTGTGTTTCTAACCTGTGAAGGCTGGAGCACTTTTGCCACAGTTATTTAACACTCAGCCAGACAGATGCAGAACCCACGTTGTAAGTTCTTATTCATTGGAAAGATGGTTTCCTTTGGGAGACACGAAATCTCCGTGATTCAGCGGACAGTAGTGAAGCTGAGAACTCATGGGGCATTTACAATTTTTGTCAACTCACTGGGCTGTTTTCCCACAATGCTTTTGGAGGGCAGACTCCCCGCTCAGAAAAGGGGTAGGTGATGAAGGTGGGACTGTGCGCCCCAGGGCCTGCTGTCTCATCTCCCCTCTCCACCCCCAGGTTGGCCCCTTCTCTGCATCCCTTCCATTGTCTTGGATGAGTCCTTGCCACCTCATCTTAGAAAATGACTTGAAATGGAATGGTTTTAGTCTGCTTGAGGCCACACTCACAGGCATCCACCTTCCATGAAGGGACCTGAAGAATTTTACACTGAACAACTATCAAGGTCCTCTTTAGATCTGTGCTGATAAAAGTCTGCTTCTGGAGGCTGACTCCCCGCCCTCCATCTGGCCCTTGCGCCCCACCCCCTTCTCTGGGAAGAAGAGTTCGTCCTCTGGGCCTGGACTTCATGGCCTGGGGAGGCGTCCTCTCCCTCCACTTAGGAACAGAAAGGTCCTGGGTGGTTCTCCCAAGCTTTGGTTGTCATTGGGGTTGAGCTGTCGCAGATCCACAGCCGTGAAGAGGCACAGAGAGTTCCTTGAGGGAGCCTGTCACGCAGCCAAGAGATTCCTACACAGCTACCTCAGACACAGCTACCTCAGGCTGTTCATTCTCCTCAGTGTTCGCGCGACTCGGGGGAAGGTTGTCTCTAACAGCAGCTCTCCAGAGAAGAGAGAATCGGATGTGCTCTCACAGCACAGGGCAGACCTGAGATGCAAACCCTCCAACGGGCCGGAGGAGCTCACCTCTGCTGCTAGGCCTGGGAGGGGCCCCGAGGCCTGGGGACCACACTCACCTCCCTCCCGCCAGCCACATGCAGTGAGGTTCTGAGAGTGAAAGTTCTATCTGCTCATCGAGAAATTCTCACATCTGGGCCACGAGAACATATGCAGGAATTTTCCTTCCATGTGATTTATGTTAACAAAAAATTAGAAATGGTACAAAATAAAGGACCAAGTGGAACATGGGAAAAGATTTCAATCAGTTAAAAAATTGTAAAATGCGTAGAAGACCAGAAGCATCTGTGAGCACAGGGGAGTGATGCAGTCCGGGACTGTCAGTGAGGACCCAGTCCACAGACACTCAGAGACAGACCAAGCAGCAACCACCGCGACTGTCACCCCCAAGTTAGCTTACATATCTAGTTCTCCAGCTGCTTCTGAAGCCAAGTACAATTATTTATGTTTCCCAGGAAAATGATTCATCATAGGAAGATTTGCCATTTTATGTCTTCTTTTCTTATTACTATGCGTTTGCGGTACATAGTGATTACATGTTTTGTGGAGAGCTGGCGCATATACAAGGCACATTCTAATTTTTTATTTCCTCTCCTTCCCATCCCTCCCTGCTCCTTCCAACTTTTGGTCCCCTTCCCATTGCAGAAGTTGTGTTTCCTTTTTTTATTTTCAATTCATTTTTTCCATTCCTTTCCCTCCTCTCCCTCTATCTCTTGTCCCTCTTCCCGTTTGAAAAAGACCAAGTTCTTGAACTTACTATGATTGTTTGCATACAGATTGTAGTTCTTGGCACTAAATGTTTACTGAACACCTGTATTCTGCCCAGCATTGCCCTGTGGTTACAGTGGTGAACAGGACAGACACAGCCTTGTGCTCGAGAGTCCATCATTCCTCTGGGTAGAATGAAGGAATGAAGTGGACAGACACGGTAGCATGTGGTGATAGACAGCTAAAGAGTGCTCCCGGAGAAGCCTCTGCGGGTTGCTTTGAGGCAAAGTGTGGAGTAGAGAGAAGAGTGATCAATAATTTGAGGATCAGAGGAAAGAGCTTTCCAGGCATAGCAGAAACAGTTAAGTGTATAAATGTAGGTTAGATACAGCATTTTCAGTTGTAGAAATTCTACATGACACTTTTGTACCTTTTCTATTTGCCTCCAGAGGGGTCTTCTATTCACCTTTCCATTCATTTAACCTGAAAAATATGTACAGAGATTTCTCATTTAACAACACCTGTTTAATAACAGTGCAGACTTACAGCACATCACTGAGACTTATAACCTGCATTCAGACTCACGATGAAGGAAGATGAATGACAGTGTGGTATGACAATGGCTTCCACAGTATGGTACTGTAATTTTTGTTGATTGGACTGTACTGTAAAGCACTATAGTTTTATATATTATAATACTGCATTAAGAATTATGCAAATAACAGGCAGGTCATCATGCTGGAGTTTCCTTTGGCCACTTATTGGTCCTGAACATTGTAGCGCACATACTATGTGCATATGACTCCTCTTCTAGTGACCAGTACATTTAATGACCTAGTCATAGAGCAGAACTCTGTCGTTAAACAAGGAATGTCTGTAATAAATATTTTAAGTCCTGGACTGCTGATTTCAACATCTGGCTGGTCATAAATCGGCTCATACTGGCTGCTTCCTCTCGCTGTGAGTCACATTTTCCCACTCCTTTAAATGTCTGCTATTGTTCTACTGAATGCTAGACATGGAGGATGACCCACTGTCAAAACTCTGTGGGCTGTTGTGTTCGGAGGAAGGTGCTGATTTTTAGTTCTCTGTCTTCACACACTCTCTGGAGTTGTTCATTTTGAATCTGTTAATCTAAGAACCAAACTAATAGCCAAACTTGTACATATCCCCATAATCCAGCTTTCATAGAAACCTTAAAAATCATATCACACGGGCCGGGGATTCAGCTCAGTGGTTCTGGTGCCTGCCTTGCAAGTGCAAGGGCCTGGGTTTGATCCGCAGTAACACCATACAACAATGCTGGGCATGGAGACCTACACCCACCAGCAATCAGAACCACATACACAGTGCCAGGCATGGTGGCTCACACCTGTAATCCCAGCACTTGGGAGGGAGAGGCAGGAGGATTGCTGTGAGTTCAAGGCTGAGCTCACGGCCAGCCTGAACTACAAAAAGCAAGACTCTGTTTCAGAAAAAAAAAAAAAAAAATCACATCACACACCTTCCAGCTAATCCCAAAGTTATACTCTCAAGCCAACACTAGCCAAACCAGCTGACCCCAAGCTGTCCTCCCCACCCTGCCTTGCCTCTCCCACAGAAAACAGAACACAGGCTCTGGCCCAAGTGATCATTTTAGTTTTGCTTTATGAGCAAGCCTGGTGCTTTCACCCTGTGACCCCATGTGACATTTTCTCTTCTATTTCTCTTAGGAGCACCTCTTAGGAAGCAGAAGTACGAAGTTCTTTCAGTGACAGTGAGCTCTCAGTGTTGTCACTCAGCAATCTCTATAAGTGAAGACCAGCTTACAAACGGAGACAGATCACTCCATACAAACCGTGTAAAGTGAACTCACTGCCTCACAGAGTCAAAGAATGAAATCGTGGACAGGAGAGTGGTTACTGCAAGTAAGAAATAAACTAGCTTTCAGGCTGGACGAGTCCCAAGCAGGCTGTCACATGGCCGCTCAGCCCAGCGCTCTTATAGATAAGCAGAGTAAGAGCATTATTCATTTGTCTAGTGAGCACCTGTCAGGGATGGCCCTAACCTGAGAGTAAAACTCCAGCGAGAACATGGGCTTTCTAAATTTTCTCAGCTTGCAGAGTCTAAAGGAAACTGATTTTTTTTAAAAAACCTGATTATTCTGCATTTTTAAGTGCCTCAAAATTGGGCCCTAAACGTAAGCAGGGGTTGTGCTCCTTGTGATCTGAGGAGCTCTTCTTTCTGGTTGAAGGCCTGCTATCATTGTTTACTCTTAGTTTTACTTTTGTCAGTGCAGTTGATCCACTAACTCCACCTCAAGTCCTTTCTCTAGTTAGCTGTCTATTCATCGGTGGACTAGTAATCCATGTTTTACAAAGTCATTCGCCTGGCAAGTTAAATCACTAGCACATTACTAGGACTCCACAGAATCTTGGGGTTAGGCTTTCCTTGGTCCAGTTCAGCTTCGTCTCCAGGCCTCAGTTTCCACACAAAGCTCCCTGTGCTTTCTGAGTGGCTTGAGTTCTCTGAAGAAGGGCTAAGTATAGCAAAGATTACTTTAAGGCCTGGGTTTCCGCATTATGGAGACTCCCAGGTCCCAAGTCTGCAGAGCAGGCTGCGGCTGGAAAGCCGGGAGGAGCTGAGGTGGCAGCTTCTCTGCGGCAGATCAGCCTTTTGTTGGACACAGACCTTCAGCTGACTGGGTGGACACCATGTTATGGTGGGGGTCTGTTTTACTCAGTCCACTGGATTAAATGTGAGTCTTATCCACAGATATCCTCATGGGAACATCCAAAGTAATGCTGAGCAGGTGTCTGGGCACTGTGGCACATGCACACTGACACGTAAAATTAATGATCACATCAGATCCTTCTACTGGGACAGAACTTGAGCTCCCCACTCTTTCAGCTACAGGGGGAGGGGCTGCCAGTATGCCTCCTCTGCACTTTTTAGCTGTCGGTCTGTTGATTTACAGTGAGCCCTGACATTTCACCCATGGATACGCAGTTTAGGAGTCAGTCAAGGACTTAAGGGAATTTCAAGTGGATTTGGGTCCTGTTGCTGAGGCCGACTCATTCCAGCAACGGTTCCCCTGACTGACTGTTCCCCAGCCCAGTGAGACTCCTGGGTTCTTGCTCCATAGGAAGTATAAACTGGGACGTGTGCTCCAGGCAGAGCTAGGCAAACGGAAAGCTCAGCTGCTCCTTTTCTTTCTTAGCTGCTGTCAGCTCTCGGTGGCCCTCTGGTACCTTTAAGCAGTTGTTTTAGTGCATTCTGCTCTGAGTTTATCACTTCAATGCAAAGGGGCTATAATGAGACTTGACTGTCATTGCCAGCTTTAATGTCTCTCATTATTTTTTAAAACGTATTTTGATATTTTCAAGCAAAGAAATGTTTTTGTACTAGCATTTAGAAACATTGTTTGGGGGGGGATATGGTGCTAGGGACAGAGCCCGGGGCCACATGCGCACAGAGCACATGGACCACACTGAGCTACACTACACCCCTAGCCTGTATTTCAAAGTTTTAAAACTGTTTATTTTATGTGCTCAGCCAGTGTAGACTGCCTCATTTCAATCATTTGCCATTTTTTGAGATTGGGTTTTGTGTGTGTGTGTGCACACGCGTGTGCATGCATGTGCGCAATCTATTCACTATAAATTCTCAACTTAGTGTGTTGTCATTTGGTGAAGATGGCTTAAATCCTTCTGCTATTTCTCCTGGTATGTCGTTGTAGTTCAGTATCGGTCAGAGCTATGTTGTCAGGTACATAAAGCTTCATGATGCTGGAATTATCAATGGACTGTGGATGGCTATTATTCTCTCTGCCTTCCAACCTTCTTATTTGAATTCAGTTTTTGCTGGCATGACTATTTCTGTTTGTTCTAGCATTTGCCTAATAATCCTTTTTAATCTCTTAATTTTTAATCACACAATAGAAATGGTATGTGGCTGAATCTTCAAATCAAGATAAATCTGTTTAAAAGGTGAATTTTGTGAATGTAAACAATTAATGTTCTATATTTATATTTATCTTTGTTACTCTAATTTGCTATCTATTTGTGACATTTTCTTATTCACTCTTCTCCTTCTGCTTTTTCTTTCTCCTGCGCCACAGGACCAGGAGGACTTAAAGAAAAAAGCCATGGCCTGCGTCTGGGGTCTGAACTGATGGGACATCGCTGCCAAGACCCCCGTGCTCTCTGCCTCCTGACCAGGTCGGCCTCCGTCCCCCGAGGAGGGGTGCTGGTCTTCAGCACACAGACGTGCCCAGAGTCGCACTACTTCCATCACGGATGGGTCGTGTGCGTGAGTGATACCACAACCGTCCCATCCATGCAAGGGCGCCCACAACCCTATATGGTGATGGAGTCCCCACACTGTGCACTTTCTGAACGTGTTCCTGTCACTGAGCAACACGTGACTGCATTTCTCTGTTCAGTGCACAGGACATTTTCCTGGACTGAGACCTTGAGCCTTTCCCCCTGCTCCCAAGTATTTCTGCCATTCAAAACCAGATGCTTTAATTAAAATACTGCTAAAAGAAGCAAATCAATTAACCGATCCCCTACAAGATGGTTTATTCTATCTTACACACAGAAAACTGCGTATGAATGTAGCATTACTGCTTCAGGTTATCAGTTAACAAAGGCTGCTAATAAAGAACAATGCTATCAAGTCAGGTAAAAGACGTCCTGGAAATCCAGGCAGATGGTTATAACACAGCACTTTGCTTTGAAATGCAGCTCATCTGTTGTCTGCACAAGGGGGGCTCCCAACTGAGGAGATCCAGCCCCTGCAGCCGCCCTGACATCTGAAGAATGAAAGAGGCTTCTAGAAATGTGAGCCCTGGAAATGTGAGATTGTTAAGACAGGTGAGAGGAACCTCAGGCCCAGGACAAGAAGAGATAATGCAGGGTTCCTGGGCCCTTGTCAATCACAGCTTCCATGCACGTGCCACACACATGCCCCAGTCGGCACAGCACCGCGGCATGAGCATGTAGAGCTCTGCATGGGTATGACGTCTGCTTTCTTACCTGAGACTTTGTTGACTCTTTCATTTGAAGAGCTGCAGAACCACAGGCCACCAAGGGCCCTGCACTGACTCTGGCCAGGCTTTGCTTTCCTCTCAGCAGCTGTGGCCTGGGGATGGTGCTGAGGACAGGCTCCCAGGTCCACGGCCCATCGCTGTGCATGGGCCCCCACTGCAGTGTGGGGTTCTGACAGCTAAAGAAGGTCAGTGATTGCAGAAAGAGCTGCATGATGCCACTCAGGTGGGGTGCTAAGGAAGCCACACTTCTGCTGGGTTCCATTCTGGAGTCACTGTGTGAGCTGGCTAATGTCCTCTCTCTGTGCGGCTAGCTTCCTGCTAAAGTGGAGTGGCTACAGACGTGAGTCCTTCTGCTCTGTCATTTGTCTCCCAAATGGAGTCTCCATGAGGTGCCATCATCAGCTGTGGGTGTTCCAATCAAAACACCCCAAGATTGGAACACAGGCAACCGTGCAGACAGCTGGGCCTCTCCTGCCGTGGCTGCTGGTCACCACTCAGCCACGTGGGCATCTCTGGAAAGGAAGAGAAACATCGGAAGATTCAGTGATGCAGTGCTGGCCCCCCTAAGCTCTGCCTGGGATATGCACACAGTATGTGGGTGCGAAGGAGTCCACGCTCTCCGGGAACCCAGAGAGAGCCTCGTAGACGCCAGAGCCCACAGCCAGCGGCTCCCAGATAAGGCGGAGAGCTTTCCCAAGTGATTTCGGCCTTAAGGTCACTTCGGCCCATCAAACACAAAGCCACAAAACCTCAACCACTTGGCCTAGAAAAAGGAAAGAAGTCATTTCCTGAAGTCAATAGGCTTATTTAGGGGAAAAGAACTTTTCTGAAATCAAAGAGTTTTGCACAGCTGGGCAGGTGCTGCGAAGACTGGCACAGAGAGACTCCTGGGAAAGTCACTGGGAAGCGAGGCCCTTGGTTCTAAACTCCAGGCTGCAGTGAGCGGCCCTCTGCACCTTCCCCAGAGCGCGGCCGCTCCGGACTCAGCACCGCAGCACAGACAGGAAGGAAGGCAGTGTGGGTGTATTTTTAAATGTAAAAGGATAACGCAGAAGAAAACATGCAAGAAATAATATGCAGCAAGTAGGAAAAAAGAAAAGGAAGGAAGATAAAAAGCTTGTTTTTCCCCAGCTGAATGTCAGCTCTTAAATGCAGAGGGAATTTGATAATTGGAAACCCCATGTCTTGGAGCAGCCCAAGGTGGTAACAGATTCATGAAAGCATCACAGGAGAAGAGCTGGCTGCCCCGGGGACTGTCCGGACCGCATAGTCTCCGGCTCTCAGGTACCAGCTCTCTGAGTGTTTTCTGATCTCCATAACACAGGGAGTGACAGTCCATCCAACAAAGCGTCCCCAGCAGTGAGGCCACCTGTGCTGTGCGCTGTCCCAGTACACCTCAGGATGCACCCTGGCACCTCTGCGGCAGCCTTGGCAAAAATATTTCAGTATCATTCCATCAAGAGGAGACGGACGAATCCAGAAGACAGGCTATTGTTCAATAATACAGCTGGCTCATGTTCAGAGGCCACGGTACAGTGGGGAGAAAGGCAGAGACTAAGGGCCAGATACTAAGCTGCTTCATGGACTGGACACACAGAGCAATAAAAGATGAGTTCTGAAATCCTCAGAGAACCCAGAACACAGGCTGTGTGCTGGATTTCCACTTCAGCACTGACCTGCCTGCTTAGCGTCCTTTTTACTGTGGCTACGTGGGAGACAGAAGGGCAGGTTGCTTAGGAGTGAAATGTCACAATATCTGCAATGAATTTCAAGTCAGTCGGCCCCAAAATATTATGTTCTCAGAGACAAAGTGAAGGAGGAAGATGGAGTGGATTCAGTGCGGGGACATACGTATTTCCTCGCACCTTCCCTGCTCCCTGGAACTGGATCAGGCTGCAGCCCCTTATCTTAGCTCCCACACACTTGCCTGTGGCCAACACCTGAGCTCCAACATCTGCAAAGAAAGAGAACGTGGTCCCTAGGGTCCTGAGGACACTGGGAAAAGAGCTGCAGGATTTCCAGGGCACTCACCTCATGGCGACAAGAGTCCAGGGCCTTTGCAGGGAGCTCGGAGCGCACCCCACCCCAGCCCTTTAGTGTCCAGGCCCACAGAGCCACCTGCCTCCCACAGCTTGTCAGCCTCTCTCCTTGGGCATCCCTCCCTGCCTCTGGGTCACCTCCTTCACCTGCTCATCTCACCTGGTCCCGGTTCTAGGCAGTTCTGCCCTTGCTGGGAAATCATGGCTGGATTAGCTGCTCTTCCAGGGGCCTCCAGAGCCACTGGACTTTCAGGTCCAAAGGACCAGCACGTAGGGCCTGGCTGACCACGCCCACACGACCTAGCTGGCCACGCCCACACGACCTAGCTGGCCACGCCTCAAGACCTAGCCAACCATGCCCTTGTGTTTTAACGTGCACACAGCAGTGCTGTGTCAGTTAACTCCCAAATCTGTCTCCGGACAGTCTCCCCACTAGGCTGCACAGCACAGTGTCAGGCCGGTAACAGTGCCTGACATTCAACAGTCCGTTAGAAGAAGGACGTCAACAAATGTCCAATGTCCGTTCAGAGAAGGAGAGAAACGAGGGAGGGAGGGTGGGAGGCAAGGAAGCACCTACGGGTGCTGCGCACTTCCAAACCTTAAGCCCAGAGGCACTAGCAGGGCCTGGCTGGTCACTTCCTGTCAGGCGAGGTACAGCCGCAGCTCTGTGACCTCTGTGGGTGACCTCTGGTGAAAGAGGACCCAAAACATGGAGCTGGGCACGGTGTGCCCCAGGCCAAGGAGGGCAGCGGCCTGGCTCCCAAGGGAGGCCAAGGTACAACACTGTTGTCCCCCTTTACACATGGGGATCTCCGAGACCCAGGTAGGACCCAGCCCTGCGCGGACAGTTCTTTCCTATCCACACAGCGATGGGAAAGTTTAGCTTACAAATCACATAGTGAAGAGATTATCAATTACTAATAAAGTGAGCTAACTGAACAGTACCCTATAAAAGTTATTTAACACTTGAGAATTATTTCTAGAATTTTCTTATTAATATTCTCAGATCAAGGTTAACCACAGGTGACTCAAACCTCGGAAGATAAAACCTCACATAGGGGAGCAGAACCATAAACCCCAAACTACCAAGGCAGGCGGCTGAAGGGGCTGGAGCGGGGGCGGCAGCAGGGAGAGCCAGCCTGGGTTCCTCTGTGGGAAGGAAGGAAGGAAGAAAGAAGAGATACGCTGGGGTCAGAGAGCACCTTCAGCCAGGGATGTGGCATCTGTCCTTAATCCCAGCACTCTGGGAGGCCCAGCCTGAGCAAGTTCGCAAAATCTAATCCCCAAATGCAAAGAAAGAGAAGATCGGGGTGTAGATGCAGCTCCATGCGAAGGCAGTGGTTTAAATCCCTAAGGTAGGTACGACAGGACATCCCCAAGGCAAAAACAAAAGCAAAACCAATTCACCCTCTGGCTGCTCTGGCCGCCCGGCCTCCCCGCTGCCCACCAGCACCTCCTCACCAGCCCCACCCCCTTTGCCTTGAGCCTGGCTCCTTCCTCTGCTCACACGGAGGGACCTTTGACACACCCTCCAGGCTCAGCTGTGTCCACCCAGCTGGCAGCTTCTGGAGTCCCTGGCTCTGGAGCTCAGGCTCTTGGCCCTGCAGTCTCTATTGAGGGCCCAGCTCTTTCCTGTGGCTCTGCAGAGGCCCAAACGTACAGCGGAGGCGGCGTCCAGGGCTCCTGCTAACCAGCCTGCAGCCACTCGGCGGCAGCCTTTCCCTCCGCAGGGACCCTGCAGCAGGCGCTGGAGCCCGGCTGCGCTGAGGGCTGCTCTTCAGGGCTGGGCTACGCGGGGCAGAGACCTGGCAGCTGGGCTCTTGAATCCCTGCGGAGTGCAAGGAGAAGGAGTTCTCTGAAATCGCCTGAACCCCTCCTCTGCTGCCTCCCTCGGACCCGTCTGGACTTTCCACAGCTTCCAGGTGGGGCCTGGGGCTCTGAACTCCAGAGAATTTTTTTTTTAATCTGTTTTTTATTGTTGTTTTGCAGTTCTAGGGACAGAACTCAGAGCCTTTGCACTGAGCTGCAGCGCCAGCCTTTTTAAGTTCATGTCGAGACTGGTTCTTACTAAGTCTAAGCAGAGGTCCGTGTGCCATGCACAGGTGACAGGGCTGCAGGAGCGACCAGGCAAGCAGCTTCCATGGACAGAGCACAGCCTTGCCCGTTCACTGGAGCCCGATGCTCTTCGTGCTGCCCCTGGCATGCAGGCCTCTAGGCTGTCCACCTGTCGGGCCCACCCTCGCCGGGGGCGACGTCTCTGCCGCCCTTATTTGGGCAGAATCAGGCTGTGTGTGCGCTCGGATGGCATTCCATAAGTATCTGGCCTAAAAATAGGGAGAGGCCTGAAGTGCGCGTGCAGGCCTGGCCGAGTCGGTCCCGGAACTGGAGTAGTGCAGGCTGGCTCCCCAGCACCTCAGGAATTCCGGCAGCCACAGCTGAGGAAGGGCTTTCAGCTGCCTGACCCAGCACCCGTCCTCTACTCCCAGAGTCCCCAGGACGCTCCAGAAGCCCTGGTTCCCAGAGCAACCAAGGCCGCCAAGACCCATGTCCTCCAAGGAGACCACAAGGCGACACGAGAGACAGAGAAGGCCGGCGCGTCCTAGGGGCTGTTCACCCCTTCCTGCAAACCTCAGGCTCTGACAGCCGTTGGGGTCTGAACAGGTGTCGGTGCTCGTGTTTGTGGAGCGGCCTGCCCGCTTCCCTCACCCTTTGTCTGCTAGTGACCTCAGCTTTGCTCCTGGGGACCACTTCCATGGTATGCCCAGGGAGCTGGCTCCAGGATGGACTTGGGACTCACATTGGTTAATTAGCATATTTCTTCTTCCTGTCAAAATGATTGGTTGAGGGGTGGGGCACATGACTCAGTTCAGGCCTGAGACTCACATTGATCAATTAGCATGTTTCTTCTTCCTGTCATCAGTGATTGGTTAAGGGGTGGGGCACATGACTCCATTTAGGCCTGGACCCATTATTGATCCATTAACATATTTCTTCTTCCTGTCAATGTGCAAGATTCTTACTAAGATTCACTCTGAACTCAGGAAAATAATGAAAGGCAACAGTGTGTTGTAGAAGTAGAAAGATAGGACAGAGGGAGGCCTGAAGCCTCCGTCTGTGGAGAAAACTCGCTGAGACTAAAGTCCCCACCGAAGAGGTTGAAGCTGAGACCCCGTCCTAGTGACAGCTCTGAGCCCACCTCTGCCTGAAGCCTTCTCCTTGGGCTTTTCCGTTGCTTTGGTGAGGAACTGCCTTCTTTTTCCTTACTTTATCAGGGCGAGGTAGAGCCATCTGTAGCCTGAAGGAAGTGGGAATGGGCGTGGAGAAGGCCGGCTGCTGACGAGGAGCTCCGTGTTCAGCCAGGAACACGCCTGATGCCACTCGTCGGACACACAGCTGTGCACCTCTGCCCACCGTGCTCTCTACAGCAGGGCCTGCCCCTTGTCCCTGTGCAGAGATGGTCCTTCCAAGCTCATCTCCAAAGTCACCTGCCCTTGGTGTCTGTGGCCCATGTCACCCTCCACCCCACCCCGCCCATCTGCACTGTCCTCTGGCCTGCAGGCCTCTCTGAAGCACAAGGACACTGACTGCACAAGGAGAGCTGTTTCTCCCCTGGGCCGGTGACACACAAGACTGCTAGGGGTGTGGACTCTGCGGCCAGGAGATGCACGGCAGAAAACACTGAACCGGCTGGGCAGTCGGCCCGAAGCGAGTGGGCACAGAAGCAGAAGCGGCTTTCATTGCTAACTCTGGGGTGCTCGCACCAGGAGATATGGGGTACAGGAGCCAAGATCAGCCACAGAGAAGGAATCCAGCAATGGCCAGTCTATGGGACCCTGGACCACAGTGACGCTTCCGCCATCCCAAGAGGTGAGGTTCTCCGGAAGACTCAGACCTGTGGCTCCTGGGCTTCACCTCACACTGTTGGCCCCAATTCACTTCTCTCTTGGGGAAATGTACAAGAAAGACTCTCTAAAAGGTGCTCCTCGCCCTCCATATACCTGTGGCCTCCCTTGACCAGCTGACCTAGGGAGCCCAGCGGACGTGGGCACTCAATTCTGACTTGGCTGGCACGGGGCCTGGACACTGCTGGCCCTTCTTCCTGGAGCTCCTGAGTGGGCGCGCAGCCTGGAGAGGAGCCCAGCTCCCACCTCCTGGTGCAGGTCGCTGCCTTAGCTGTCCAGGGAGCAGCCTGGTTCCCACCGGGTCTGTGGCTCCAGCTGATACCACGACCTGCAGGGACCACAGGGGCCTTCTGAGACCTGGGAGCTCCTCCTGGGTCACCTCTTCCTGTCTCGTCAACACTCAGCTTTCTGTAAGCAGACACCCCCCTCCCACAGCTCCCTGTCCCTGTCCTCTTTTGCCAGGGTGGACCTGGACCAGAACCTGGACCTACCAGGCCAAGCTGTGCCGTCTGAAAGAAAGCCAAGCAGAGGCGGCTCAGGGTTCTGGTCCTGAGGGTGTCCATGGGTCCCATAGACCCTGCTCTGCAGAATGAGTCGGCAGGCCCCCTGCGGAGCAAACTCAGCACCCAGCCTTGGCCCTGAGGGCCCTGGAAGAGGGAGAGCCACACCCATAGGTCCTAGGATTGCCTAGAGGCGGGGGATGAGACAACGCACGAACCCTGCGAGTCCACGGAACTTGCAAGCTGTACACGGCAGCAGAAGGAGGAATGCTTCGTGCGGGACAGAGGAAGGCGCCGAGTGCCGCTCGGTCCTCCCAGGGACAGGCTGATTTAGGAAAAAAAAAAAACAACTACAAAACCAAGTATTTGTTATTCCAGAACATCGGCACAGTGGACAGTCTGAGCTGCACAAGCTCCGAAGGCCGGAGAGGACAGCCCACAGCGGCCTTGGGGTGGGTCCACCGGCCCATATGTGCAATATTCTGTGTCCCTCCCTCTGGACCAGGCTGCCACAGGTCTGGGTAAACTGAGGCTGGGGCTCACCAGGCTCAGTGACACGCAGTTGAGCCAGAAGCAGAAGGCCCCAGAAGGCCTTGAGGATGACAATGAGGCCAGGGAAGATGTTGAGCGGGGGCTCCCCAAAACAGTGCCAAAAGGAGGAGGTGGGCAGTCATGGGGAGTGACAGGTGACATCACACTTCACTTAGTTTTTCCCACAGAACTTTTGCTAATTAATTCTTAAAGATTCCCTCACTAGGACCAAAGCTCTTCCCTGGCAGAAGCCAGACTGATCAGTGCCTTTCCGGGCTCATGGGAGCTGCCAGGCTTGAGGTGGAACTAAAGTGCTCCAGGATGGGCATTCTCCCCCAGGGACCCAGGCCAGGCCCACTGTGACCAGACTCAGCCACACCTGGACAGGGAGCAGCTGCAGCTCGGGGGGAGGGGGGGCGCTCAGGTCCATCTCCACAGTGGGCAGTGCTGTCCCAGGAGGGGCTGCAGCCGGACAGCGCCAGTCCTGCCTCACTGAGGAGGGGGTTGCTCCATCTTCCAGCCCTGCCATGAGGGTCCCACACCCCTGAGGGACACTGAGGGGGTGGGTGCTGGTTCCAGAGCCCTTCCCGAGGGCGTGGCTGGAACCGAGTCTCCTTGTGGCCTTGTTGCTCTACCAGGGCTGATGTTGGTCTGGGCTTGGTGATGGCCAGGTTGCCTGTACGTGTGTGTGCTGCCACCCCTGGGGGACCTTGTTCCCGGGCTCCTGCAGAAGTGGGGAGCAGGGCATAGACGGCGGCCACTCTGGAATAGATGCCCAGATCAGGAAAGGGTGGCCAGTGCCTGGAAGTGACCGTGAGGAGGCCCTGCCAGGCCTGCATGGAAAGGGCGGGTTGCGGCCTCGCCCAAGCAGGCTGCTTCCAGGGCAAGGCTAGGCTCAGTCTCGCAGCGAGCGCGGGGGAGGCTGGGAGCCCTACAGAATAACTAATTAATGATGGTAAAGTATTGTGGGAGAGGAAAGCGCTGTATAACCACTAAGTGGTGGGGTTATTATTATTTATGCAATATTCATACCCTGCTCTTCAGCCTCTGGGAAGCTTTGCTCTGGGTCCTCAGGGACGGGGGGTGGGGGTGGGGAGGGAGGCAGGGGCACACGTGCCCAGGAAGGAGGCTGTGGGACGGCAGCCTGGCTGCAGGGCCTGTTGGCAGACCTGAGAGGCTGTACCCAACCTTCTGCCTCTGTTCACCAGGGATGGCTGAAGGAGCCCTGCTGTGCACAGAGGCCCACTCTCCTCTTTGTCTCCTGAGGTATGCAGGCCGTGCACCGAACACTCAGGCTGCAGATGAAGCCCCACACGGCCCAGCCTCCTCGCTGGGGTCTCTTCTGGAAGGGGAAGCGCAGCTCCAGCAACGTGCCCGGTAGCGTCCCACAGTCCATGTCCCACAGGCAGAGTGGGGTGAATGCCCCCTCTCCAGGACTCCCCTTGGGGCTTCCTACCCACTCTCAGCTTCTGCCAGTTTCTGGGTGCTGCCAAGTCACCCCAGGGGGCCGGCCAGGTGGAAAGGGGAGGCACACGCTGCTGTCTGTGTCTGCTGCTTTCTGAAGTGGCAGCCGCCCCTCCCTCCACCTCTGTGTCCGGGCTGGGCTCTCCTGACTGGGCTCTCTGTCCCAGCAACCCCTTGAAAGATCAAAGAAAAGAAACAATATCCTTAGGTGGGCTATGTGTATAACTAGGGGTCAGACCAGTCTTAGGGGTGGTGGCTATTATGGCATGGGAAGCCCCAACAAATGAATGACTTTGGGCTTGTATTTCTGAGTAGGAGTCATCGAGAGCTTGACCCTGGACCTGGGGTCCCAAGGGAGAGCCTCACCCCACCTCGAGGGTGGGTGTCACCAGGGACCCCATGTGACTCAGGGGTTGGGGCTCATGGATGGTTTAGGAGGGTCTCATCTGTCTTCTGGGTCTCTGGTCCTTTCTTCCCCGAGTATGGCCTGCTGCCTTGTCCAGTGCTGTCTCCCGGAGGAGCTGGAAAGGACCAGCCCTGGCCATGGCACAAATGGGTATTCAGCCATGCACTGAACCTCTGGCAGAGACTGCTCCAGGAGAGCTAGACGGGGGTGTGATGGGCCTGTGATGATCTGGCCAGCCTGCCTTCGCCTGGATTGCCGGGTCACTTCTGGAGGCCTCTCCATTCCAGCCCAGGGACCCAGGAAGGATGCACGCCCTGCAGGCCCCTAAGCGCTGAAGAGCAAGTCCTGCTCCCCCAAGTGTCCCCCCAAGGCTCTTCCCGGCTGGCCTGTCTCCTGTTGCCTCCTCTCGCCATGGCCCCTCTGCCTCAGTGGAGGCTGTTTTCTCTGCAGAGTCTCAGAATCCATCCCATCCAGTTCCTTCCTGCAGATCCCTACGGGCCAGCTGTGAGTGAGAGGAGAGACTGGTTCTCGGTGGTGGGAACCTACGGTGCGTGCGCCACAGCAGGCTGTTTGTGTCACTGAGAGCTCTGGAAGTTTCCCATCACTGACCTAGAGATGAGGAGTAGTGTTCCTGTCTTCCGTCCAGAGAGACGCCTGAGGCTGCCTGTTAAACAGAGCTGCTTCCGTAGCACAAGACCCAAAGCCCAGGTTTCAGCTGAAAACCACTTGTGTTGGTAGAGATGATCAACACACACTAACGATGTAAAAGTGGCCATCGTAAAAATGTGTCAGTGAGCAATTATGAAAATGCTTGACATAAATGAAAAACCACAGTGGCTCAACAAAGAATAGGAGGTCTAGGCAAAGAACTGGAAGATATGAAGAACTAAACGAGATCTTTGAACTGAAAAGTATACGAATTAAAGTTAAAATTTAATTGATGGAGCAATAGTCGAATAAAGAGGACAATGGATAGTATCAATTAAAAAATGAAAATAATCTGAACAACTGAGATAATAATTGAATTTTAGAAATGAAGAAAACTTCAAGAACTGTGAGATTTTAATAAACTAGGATTTGCAACCATCAAGAGTGTGGGACTACTGAATATTTGTAGAAATAATAGCCAAAAACTTCCCAAGCTCAGAGAAAGATACATACTTAGATACTCAGGCAGTCACTCAATCTCAGCAGAAAGTTGCTCTATCTCTAAACAATCCAATCTACACTAAAATATTCCATAGTCACAATAATGGAAAAAGTATTTAAAACAATGATAATTGCTTTATGTATACAAGAACATAAATCAACTGAGAATAAGCTTCTCATCAGAAAACACAGAGACCTAAAAGAAGAGCAAGCATCCAAATCCTATGTCCAGGGAAACTGTCCTTCAGGAAACAGATCAAAATATCCTCAGGTGAAGAAAGCCAAGGAAGTGTGTCATCCACACTGAACCCACAAGAATGATCGAAAGAAGTTCTCTAAACAGAAATGAAGTGATCACATCAGAAAGGGAGCAAGTGTGCTTGAAAGAGTCAAAGTATGAGTGAGTAAAATAGACTTTCACTCTTCTCTAATATTTCTAAATTATGTTTGACAATTATGTGTGAAGCTAAAAAATTACAAGATTGATGTTAGCCTCGAAATATACACAAGAAACATACATATAGGATAGCAAAGGTACAAAGTGCCACAGCTTCTACATTTTTCCTTAACTTTCCATATATCCATAACTCACTAATTGTTAATGGTCTACATTACCAGAAAAAAAGCAATGATATAAAAAAATAATTTTAAAAAAAAATCATTGAATAAGCGCTATGTCTAAGAAACTCCAGCTAACCTAGGTGGGAGTCAGAGCACATGAAAAGATAAGCCATCTGGACATGAATGTTGAAAAGGAGTGGCCATGTTAATCAAATAAGAGCAAAGAAAATTACCAAGGACAGAGATACAACATAAGGATAAAGGAGTCACTCCGCTGAGAAGATGAGAATTGTTTGTTTGTTTGTTTGTTTGTTTTAGGTTTTTTTGAGACAGGGTCTCACTTTGTAGTTCAGGCTGGCCCTGAGCTCAGCCTCAAACTCACATCACAGCAATCCTCCTGCCTCTGCCTCCCGAGTGCTGGGATTACAGGCGTGAGCCACCACGCCTGGCACTGTGGTATGTGGTACTGGTTGCTGCTGGGCGTGAGTGTCCACACCCAGTATGGTATGTGGTTACCGGGAATCGAACCGGGGTCCTTGCGCTTGCAAGACAGGCGCCGGAACCACTGAGCTAAATCCCCGGCCCAAGTCAAGAATTCTTAGTGTCAGGTTGGGGATTTCGCTCAGTGGCACTGTGCCTGCCTGGCAAGCACGAGGTCCTGAGTTCCACCCCTGGTCCCACAGAAAAAAGAGAATTCTGAGTGTCAGTGCAGTGTATAACATGTATGAAGTAAAGACTGATAAATGCAAGAGCAGAGAAGTGTACAACTATAGACATCTTACCACTTCTCCCTCAGTGGTGATGTAGCAACTAGATAAGAATATCAGCCACAAATAGAGAAAAATCAACCACAGAGGCAAGCAGCACTTACACAACCTTCCCCCAACAGTGTCAAACAATAAGGAAAATCAGCGAAGGACAAAACTGGCTCTCAGTTGTGAAGTGGCTCAGTTGTGGTGCACTTACCTGGCATGCACAAGACCTGGGTTACGTCCCCAGCACCCCAGGAAAGAAAAGAAGTTAGTATCTTGATTCTGGGAAGCTGAGGCACAAGGATTGCAAATTTAAACTCAGCCCAGAGAACTTACCAACTTAATGAAAATCTGACTCAAAATACAAATTTTAAAAGGACCCAGTTGTGGGTTCACGTGTCTGTAATTCCAGCATTCTAGGAGGCTCATGCAGAAGGATAGAAAGTGTGAGCCCAGCTGGGGCCAGGTAGGAAGATAGTGTCTCAAATGAAAGCTGAGGAAAGGGCTGGGGATGTAGCTCAAGGTCAAGGCCCTGGGTTGAATCCCTAGTACCACAGGAAAAAAAAAATGGCCTCTAGCCTAAAGTCTTACCCAATACAAAACTGATCTCAAAATAGATCATAGTTTTAAATGAAAAGAATAAAAATATATAAATTTTGGGAAAAAATCTTGGAAACCCAAGATTGATAAAAATTTGGATAGTGCATTAAAAACAAGATCCATGAAGGAAAAAAAATCAGTAAATTACATGGTTAAACACCCTTGTTCTGTGAAAGACTCTGTTAAGAAAAGAGAAAGTGTAGAATCAAGAGGCAGTATTGGCAGGCCACATACTTAATAGAGGATTCACATCTAGAAAATACCAGGAACTCTTAAAGTTTGGCAGTTTCAAGAAACACCAAAAAGTCCAAACAGAACAGAGACAGAAGTCACGGGAGGGTTCTTACTCTATCGAGAGATTTCTCATGAGGAGTTGTGGAGCACCGCTATGAGGCCAGCACTCTGAGAGGCTGAGGCAGGAGGATTGAGCTCAGCCTGGGAAACTTAGAAACCTAGTGAGACCCTGGCTTAAAGTAAAGAATGAAGGGGGTTGGGGCCACAGCCCAGTGCGAAGGTCCCGGGCTCCATCTCCGTGTGAAAGGGGACAAAGGTGAAGGGAAGGAGGGCAGGAGGCTGGAGGGGAAGGGGTCTCTTTTGCTTGCCCAGCCGCCTGTGTCCCAGCCTCTTCCGTCTCCATCCGCTGACTCACTCGGAGGCTCAGTGTTCTCTTCGTGGTTCCTGCATTCCATTTGTGCTGATTTATTATGCAGCAAAAGAAAACAGATACGGTAGGAATTCTTTCTCACTCCCAGACGCACACCGCACAGCCCTCCACCCTCGTCTTGGCAGGCAACTGGAACAGGGGAAAAGCTGTCAGCAAAGATTCTGACAAAGATCTCAGGGACTGGAAGCCAAAGAATAAAGTGATAGCTTTGACTCGTAAGATAAAAACGAATTTAATTCTCTTTACCCTGGCCTCTGCCATCTTTTCATTATAAATTAAGGCAGGGGAAAAGAGCCTCTGCTCTCCTCAGGAACTCTGAGCCTTTCCGTGAAAGATGTCTTAGGCAATGGAACGTGATTAAAGTGGTATCATATTTCTTTTATTCTTGTGATTACAATAATACATAGATGTCAGTGGATACTTCCAGCAGCGC
>PVIR01030331.1:0-20346 GCA_004026965.1 Petromus typicus | reverse complement strand
ACAAACTGCGGCTCCACATGCTCCGGCATTCGGACCGGAAAGACTTCCTGTGTTCTACCTGCGGGAAGCAGTTTAAGGTAGGCAGCCGGCCACAGCCTGAGGTGGGATTCTGTCTAGCTGAGGACACATGCCTGTTCATTCAGCTTTGCAGTGCTCAAGGAGAACTTGATTTGGAATGCACTGTGGCTCTTATGTGCAACTTAGTTATAAACTTAAGGAGAGAAACTTAATTTCTTAAAATCTTTCAGTTCCCCAGATATACCACTAATGTATGTCCCGAAAGAACCCAAATGTATAATGACTAGTGGAACTAATTGACCTAGGAATTTCTGAGAGATGCTACATTTTCTTTCAAGTTAAGCAGTGTTTATGAGCACTTCTTAAGTCACAGCCTGTAATTGGGTCCCACCAGCAGTGAGGCTGTGACCCAGCAGAGGTGGGAAATGTGAGGAGCACTGAGAGGCCTGAGACCACTTTGCAGATTATTAGTGATGTCAGCATTAAAATGAAAAATAGTATGTGTCAGTAACCTTACCTGGAATTTAGAAGAAGCCAAGGAAAAGCCTGCAGGAGATTTAGAGATAAAAACTGTGAAAATAGATGTGAGAGGCCAGGTGTGGTGGTGCTCGCCTTTAATCTCAGTGCTGGGGATGCTGAGGCAGGAGGATCACTGAGTTTGAGGCCATCCTGGGCTACATAGTGAGTTCAAGACTAACCTGAACTGCATAGTGAGGCCTGTCTCAAAGATATGAGGGCCAGGGATTTAGCTCAAAGGTGCCATGCCTGCCTCACGAGCACAAGGCCCTGAGTTTGATCCCTGATACCAGAAAGAAAGAAAAAAAAAAATGTGAGAATAAGCATATATACACAATTGGGAAATCACATTCTATAAAAATGTCATTGAGGGACATTGTTGAATAAAGTATAAGTCACATTGTCGAAGAAACTAGAAAAGAATCCGAAGCAGTCACTTATGAGGGGAAAATGTGTGTAGAACACAAAGACATTGAAGGAAAACAGAAAGAAATTTTCAGAGTTTGTTTGTGATATGTGTGTTGTACAAAGGGATTGCAATGGTTTTCAGTACATAGCGTGATTCAGAACTGTGAAGAGAACTTCAGGGTGGGTCAGTGTTAATGGGCTTGGGTTTTTCCTGTTTTTTATTTGGGGCAGGATGGAACCAGGGTTTTGTGCGTGTAGGGCCTAGGCTGTAGCCCAGTATTTAACCTATAATTGAAGCCCCATAGATAAATTTATATATAAAAAGATCCCTCTTATGCTGTTCACTATTAGACTGCTAGCCAGCCTATCCATTCAATAGCTTTTGATTATTTTGTGCCAGATACTATTTTATCACCTAAGAATTTTTTTAAAAATCTAAAACAACAGCAAACTTTGTCTCCATTTTCTCATTTATTTTCACCCAGCACATTAGGCACAGCTCAGTGACAAAAGCAAAATTTCTCTTTTTTTTTCTTCTTTTAAGGTGTTTTTGAGACAGAGTCTCACTTTGTCATTCAGGCTGGCTCCGAGCTCAGCCTCAAACTCACATCACAGCAATCCTCCTGCCTCTGCCTCCCAAGTGCTGGGATTACAGGCATGAGCCACCATGCCCGGCACTGTGGTATGTGGTACTGGTTGCTACTGGGCGTGAGTCTCCACACCCAGTATTGTATGTGGATACCGGGGAATCGAACCCAGGTCCTTGCGCTTGCAAGACAGGCACCGGAACCACTGAGCTAACTCCCCGGCCCTACAAAAGCAAAATTTCTATGAACACTATAGAGTGAAGAAGTTTTTATAGAACCAAAAACATAAGGGTAGAAGGGCGTGGAGAAGTGAGCGACAAAGGGGAGAACTCGGGGGATCAAACACATTACAGAACACTGTCTGCAGCATAGGGACCTGGGCCCCAGGCAGTCAAGTCTGCATATGTCCATGGGGCTGTGCTAGGTAGTGGGCCTGGAGCTGGCACGGGCCCTGGGACACTCGAGCTGCTCAGCAAGGCCCTGCTTTGTGCTCACCTTCTCATCTTGGGACCACACTAGGACGGCCCTTCCATTTTAATGTAGTTTGCCTTAACCATCAGATACAGAGTGATTTTTCTAGAGAGTAAGTCTGATATCATGGCTCTTTTAGAAAACCTTTTTTATAGCTGTCCACATATATAGGCCCAAGGTTTTTTTTTTTTGAGATAGGGTCTCGCTTTGTAGTTCAGGGTGGTCCTAAATTCAGCCTCAAATTCAGCAGTCCTCCTGCCTCTGCCTCCCAAGTGCTGGGAGTATAGACATGAGCCACCACGCCGGGCACTGTGGTATGTGGTACTGATTGCTGTGGGCATGAGTCACCTCACCTGGCATTGTTGTATATGGTTACTGAGGTTGAACCTGCGCCCTTAAGCTTGCAAAGCAGGCACTGGAATCACTGAGTTAAATCCTCCCCCCAGGCCCAAGTTTTTAATCACATAGAAGATACTATAGAACAGTGGTGACAAACCTTGCAGAGCTTTCACTGATACAAACAACACACTGGGCACACTGCCATAGATTCTTCACAGCTGCTAGAGGCAGTCTGGCTCCTGACTACCTCTCCATTCCTCACTGCCACTTGGCACTCGGGCTCTTCAGTCACTTGGACCCACTCCACGGTGGCGTACTGTCTCTCCTTGGCCCCTTCCATTTGATTTCGTTCTTTCCCACCCCTGGTTTGAAATGAACTTCCAGGCTCCTGTGTCACTTCACCTGTCTAATGTCATTTTACCTGGAGCATGTCTTGGCCCCTGGGTTGCGATGTCTTCCCCCTTCTGTTGCTCCTTCTCTCTCTCTCCAGCTTGGAAGCTCTTCCTGAGCCTTTCGTGAATTCGAGTGTCACCTTGGGCTGGGGCACCTCAGCAGTAGAGCACTTACTCAGCACACACAAGGCCCTGGGTTTAACCTCCAGCACCCAAAAGAAAATTCCCATAGGACCTTGGTGACCCTATCACACGGCAGCACTTTGAATTGCAATTGTTTTTTTCTTCTAAGTTCTATGGTATATATTAAAGCAAGGCAAAACTTTCTAGTTTTAGGGAACTGACGCTTTAACTGGAAAATCAGACATTATATTATTATTTGATATAATAGAGGAAAGAATGGTTTGCTAAGAGAGCAATAAGCTCTGATTTTGGGTATGGGGCAACTTCATAAATGACACTTTTTCTTTTGGGTGCTGGAGGTTAAACCCAGGGCCTTGTGTGTGCTGAGTAAGTGCTCGACTGCTGAGGTACCCCAGCCCAAGGTGACACTCGAATTCACGAAAGGCTCAGGAAGGGCTTCCCAGCTGGAGAGAGAAAGAAGGAGCAACAGAAGGGGGAAGACATCGCAAGCAGAGGGAGCAGCAGAGACCGAAGGGATGCTTTGTTCAGGAGATGAAATAATGAGTGATGGAATAGACGGGGTGTCAGAAGGGGCCAGAGGTCAGATGAAGCCAGAGAGGTGGCTCACGGCAGCTTGCTGTGCTAGATAATTAGATTTATGGTGAAGGGAGCCAGCGGCCTTTTGAAGGCAGGCCTAAACACAGGAAGAGGCATATCAAAGACAGAGAAATCTGTAGTTTGGGGTGTTTGAGAACTACTGATGGTAGACAGGTGAGAGAGTGGGTAGATGGTGAGTCTGGTTTTGAGGGTGCAGGGATGGAAAGGTCTATGGAGATTTGGAATCCCAACAGACATACATGTCACTGTTTGCAGGGCATGTGCAAATCAGTATGAATCTTAGACATTGAGATTTAGAAAATGATTTAATTAAGATGAATTGGTCTGTTTGAAGGGAAAAATTAATGAATTATTTCTCCATAGAAGGAAGATGCTGTTATTTACAGTGGTATGCTTGTCAGATTTTTTTTTTTTTGCAGACTCAGAAACTCTGAATATTCTATGCTGGGCCTTGGTTCCTAGTACTTGGTAGGCACCCAACAAATGCTTGCTGAATAAATGTACTAAAAAATAAAGCACTTAAAGTCTCTGTACCAAAAAATGGGAAGGACTAGTCTTGTAGAAAGATTAATAATCCTTTCAAAGTTAATCACAGTTTAATGATCTTTCTAAGAGTAGTGAGCCCCACTGAGTAGGGGAGCTGACATTTAAAATTTATTTTATTTTTGTTGTGCTCTTGGGGTTTGAATCCAGGGCCTCCTGCATGCCAGGCAAGCACTATACTACTGAGCTATGCCCCTTTTGCCTTTTGAATTTGTTTTTATTCAGCATGGATTGTGCCAAGTGATATCTTCATGGGTTCATGTCATGATAGATGATCGTTCTATCAAAATAGGAACCAAGCTGGGCGTGGTGCTTGTAGTCCCAAGTGCTCTGGTGGCCAAGGCAGGTAGAGCACTTAAACCTGGGATTTCTACACTAGCCTGCACCAATGTAGGGGATCCTACTAAAAACAATAATACTAAAAATGCAGTAGGACCTGTGTTCGAGGCTGCATGCTCCAGCTATAGTGGACAACGCAGTTGTTTAAACATCTGAATCCATGACGTGGGAGACTTGAGAGAGATCCTTGAGTTCCTTTGGGATTTTGAAAAGGTCATTACATTTGTCATAATGTTTGCGAACTTAAGTACATCTGGCCTTACAAATACAGTCTTAGCTGTCATTCATTTTCAGTCTGTCTTATACCAAATTTGTTCAGTGACTCTTTAGAGCATATCCACTTACCTGCAAGATCTTTCTTCTTAAAAAAAAAAAAATCAGAACTTTTCACATTTAACCAGGCTCATTGGAAGGCACCTATTTGCTGCTAATTCTAGCTCCTCTGGACGTGTCCTTATATATCTTAGCACTCTGGTAACCTGGATGGCTCTGATGGGATTGTGATGATGGCCAATTTGTATTGATTTTGGAAAATTATTCCTTTAGTTAAAATTTTCTGCACTACTCCTATCCCCTTGTCAAAAATTCTCTCCAAATAGCGAAAAGACAAACTACGGGAACACATGCAAAGGATGCATAATCCTGAGAGGGAGGCCAAGAAAGCTGACCGCATCAGCCGCTCCAAGACCTTCAAACCTCGAATCACATCCACGGACTACGACAGCTTCACGTTCAAGTGCCGCCTGTGTATGATGGGCTTCCGGCGCCGGGGCATGCTGGTCAGTGCAGACGGCAGCCTCGTGTCCCCAGCGCACCTCATTTCTGTCCTGTTTGTCATTCTCAGTGCTAGGCATTGAGTCCAGGACCTTGGGTATCCTAAGTGTGTTCCCTGTCAGTACGCTGCAAAACCAGTCCTCTACCACTTTTTGTTACTACTTTTTTCTTTACTCTTCTCAGTCTTCTTGCTCTTGTCCTATTTTACTTCCTTCTTCTTTTTTTTGTATCTCTAAATATATTTTCTGGTGGGGTCGTATGTCTTCTCTCATTATGAGCCTTTCATTAAGAAATAGCAGTAAAAGAAAAGCAGGACACCTATTTCACTGCTCTCAACTTATTTTGACCTTGTTACCGTTGCAGGCTATATTTCTTCCAAGAGCTAGGAAGTAATAGAACAGTATTTAAAATTTAAAACATTTCTTTTATCACATTCAGCTCTCTCAGTCAGGGCAAGGCACTAAATAATGAACAGACTATGTCAGGAGAATTCACCCAAGAAATCCTACTAGTGTGATTTTCCCTTTTTCTAATAGTAGTTCTCCAGGAAAAGATGTTGATGGGATCCACAGTGAGACTCAGCTCACTGTCAGTTATGTGCAGAATTCCTGTGAATCCCTGGCTCCAGGCAAATGCCTCATTGTTTTGGGCCATTACTTTGGAGAGTTTCAGCCCCTCCCTGTCAGAGGCATTTGTGATGAGGTCTCTTCTTTTCATTTCTTCTTTGTTTTTTCTGTCCACCTTAGGTAAATCACTTATCAAAAAGGCATCCAGACATGAAGATAGAAGAGGTACCAGAGCTGACTCTCCCCATCATAAAGCCCAACCGAGATTACTTTTGTCAGTACTGCGATAAGGTAAAGCAGTTCAACCGCGGGTGCCACTGCGGGAGCCTGTGAGGATCCAGGGTCTGTGGGGGAGATGGGGCCAAGATCCTGCAGCTACTCTGAGCAGATGGTCACCTGCCTCCCAGTAGTTTTCCGTTCAGGCAAGAAAGGGCAAAAAAAACCCCAGTTTGTTTTAAGCATTTTTTTTCTTCTTAATGTGTTGGCTTTGTTTTTATTATCCTTTCTACATGTGACTTTGTCTTTAAAAAGCAGAGACTTATTATCAAGAGCCTCGTGCGTGAATTTATTTTAAATTCCTGAACTCTAAAGAAAATGTTTTTCATTTTACTTGTAAAGTAATTGTTAGATTTGGAGTATCTAGAAGATGGAACAGGATGTGAAAAAGCTTTATGGTGGTAGATTACTCTACTTGTATTATTCTCTTCTTTACTTTTGTCCATTTGCAACAAAGACTGATAATCCTGCACTTTCCATGTTAGGAATGCCTCCTTATGTAGCATATCAGTAGCAGCTTAAAAGTAAGAAGTGTATTTTTAATAGAATTCTCACACAGCCACTAGTTGCTCTTCAGTTTACTACTTAGAAAGCTTTTGGTTCCTAGTAGTGAGTCATGTGCATTATATACGAACTTTTACAGATGCTGAAAGGATGAATTGGCCTTAGGAACAGTTCTCTTTCTACAAGCTTCCCTTTTATACTTTCAGGGAAAGGATACATATACAGTTATGCTCTTAAATACATTTAGAAGAGTAAAGTAGGATACTTAGGATATCTGTATTATGTTCTGACCTTATTCTAATTTATACCATATTATCCTTCAGTAAAGTGGTTAGTGTCTTTATTTTTGGCAACAGCAATATTTTTTCTAAATTCTTTAGAATGGAATTATTAGTTTGCCTTAAGTGAGAAAATGGAACTGCCTGTGTACTGTTTCACAGCACAGTGTTTGAATTTGCAGGTTTATAAAAGTGCCAGCAAGCGTAAAGCCCACATTCTGAAGAACCATCCAGGAGCGGAACTCCCTCCAAGCATCCGGAAACTCCGGCCTGCAGGCCCTGGGGAGCCAGACCCCATGCTCAGCACCCACACCCAGTTGACAGGCACCATCGCCACCCCGCCTGTCTGCTGTCCGCACTGCTCCAAGCAGTATAGCAGCAAGGTAAGGTGCTGCTACTACCACAACCTGAGCAGAACCTCTGTGCAGTGTCTCCATCGGAGACGGACGGCTTCTTCTGAATCAATGGGGAACTAAAAGAGGCGTATCCTGGCCCCTGCAAGTGGGGACTGCAGCAAAGAATGTGAGGAGAATATGGTGGACTCCTCACGGGGGGTGCCATGTGGTAGCCCCCGCATTGACTCTCCTCTGCCCTTGGCCTGCTGAGGAGGGTAGGTTCTGAAATAGCAATTCTTAAAAAGGGGTGATTTTTGCTATGGGAGATTGTGACTGCTTATTACTGGTATTACTGCAGGTGGGAGGTGCTATAAGACTTTTGGACCTTTACCTCATGGTATACGATGAGGGGAGACTACTCCTTGTACATATTATGCCTTTGTGTTGATTTTGGAAATGCAGGGATAGGATCAGAATTATTCTGTTTCTTAATTTAATTTTAGTTAACTAGCTTAAGAGATGAGGTTTTACCATGTTGCCCAATTTGGCCCTGAACTCTTGGGCTTAAAGTCTTCCCGCCTCAGCCTCCCAAGTAACTAAGTACACGTACCACCCTGCCCGGCAGACCTAGCTGTGTATTGCTGGGATCTAACTCAGGGCCTTGCACATGCCAGGCAAACGCTTTGCCCCTGAGCAACATCCCCAGCCCTGACTTAATTTTTTGAGGATACAAAATAAAAATCTTTCTAATCTTTAGAAGACTGAAAGTAATTCATTTCAGTAAGTGTTCCTGATCGTCCCTTAACTTTTCAGACCAAGATGGTCCAACACATTCGAAAGAAGCATCCAGAGTACGCCCAGCTCCCCAACACCATCCACACACCCCTGACCACCGCCGTGATCAGTGCCACCCCAGCCGTGTTAACGACAGACAGCGCCACCGGAGAGACTGTGGTGGTGAGTGCCCCACCAGGAAGTGTTTCATTCGCTCCAGTGCCCAGTGGATCTCTAAACACTGGAGTCCTGTCAGCTGTGGGATTTAACTGGCTGCAGATGGAGCCCATTTTCCTTCAGCTTGCTACTCACAGCACTGTGGTTGTGACTGGCCTTCTAGTCAGTACTTTCCAACCTCTGTCATGGGCAAAGAAGAGATTTTCAGTGTTGCTTCTGTACTGCAATACATCAGAAGCTTGAGGGCAGCTCACTAGTCAGAGGCAGGCACTCAGTGCTAATTTATAGTTCCGTGATCTACTGGCTTGATAGATTAAATTCTAGTGGCTATACATCTATATCTAGTAGTGTTACTGAGTAATATATTCTGTGTGATTTTTTTTTTCTAGACAACAGACCTGCTAACCCAGGCAATGACAGAGCTCTCTCAGACCTTAACAACAGATTACCGAACGCCACAAGGGGACTATCAGAGGATTCAGTACATCCCTGTGTCTCAGTCCACATCTGGTCTCCAGCAGCCTCAGCACATACAGCTTCAGGTGGTGCAGGTGGCGCCGGTACGGTGTGATGCTCCTTTCTCTGTACCTTTGTGAATGCATTAGCCAAGATGGTTACAGGCTTCCGGAAAAGCACCCTGGTCTCTGAGCTGGAGCTGAGCCCCACATAACTGGCTTTTGAGTAGAAGTTTTGAGTGTCCAGTATTTGAGAAACACCACCTCTTCCTCCCTTCCCAGGCTGATGAGGATGTGGCTGTGTCTGGATTTCTGCCCAGGCTCCAGCTGGACAGTCGTCCTGTGTGTGCTATTGCACAGGTAGTTAACAGCATTTCTCTCTGAGCTTGTCTGAATCCTCTTAGTGTCTACTTTGACTACTTGATGACAAGCTCATTTGGTAAACCCTTACCTGGGCATCAAATGACTTCTATCAGTGAGAGGTTATAAAGAATAGTTTTAATTTATTTCCTATTAGTAACTTTTCATACAGAGATATGATAACTATGTTCCTTTGCCAAATTTTGGATAGGTCATTCTTACTGATTAGGGACCTGAAAAAAAAGAATGCTCCCGGGACTGTTTTTCATTTAATCATGCTGTGAAGAAATGTATTCAAGACACAAATGAATGAACTTGTTGCTGTGAAATAATTTTGCCTTAAAAAAATTAAAACCAGAACGATTTTATACTTGCAGAAATTGGAAATTTTCACTGTCATTGACTGGTGTTCACTCTCTTCTTTTCCGATGGGGGTTTCTTAGCTTTAAGCTTCAGAGGGAGCTAGGAGGCCCTGCCACCACCTGTAAATGTGATGAGTATGCACATTGTTCTGCAGAAAGGGGCCACAGCTGGCCAGATGTCCAGAGATGTCAGTGGCATGGACAAGATTAGGGACCGTGGTTCTAGTGGGTCACAGGTGACACTTAATAGCAGATCCTCTGCTTTGATCTCTAGTCTTAAGAGAAGGCCACTTAATCTAACTGAAATTTGGGGAAATGATGGTTGATTCCTGAAGAGCTTCTGATGCACTACCTACTCGGAACTCCTCTCTCTTCTTCTGGAACATCGGATGCATATGCTTCAGAAGCTTACTTTTTCACACTCTTCTTCTGTTCCACTCTCAGCCATTTTGGCCATGGTGTGGGCCCCCGGGGAGTGCAGCACCAGGTCTGGATTTCTCTCCATGCTTCTCTTGCTGTCAGGATATTGAATTTTTTAAAGTATTCCAAATGATCCTACTTGTCTAAAGTAGGGGTTGGCACACTTTCTCAAAATAGGTCAGAGAGTAAAAAATTGGATTTACTGTTTTGTATCTGTGGTAGCAGCTTGACTGTTCTCTGAGAGACCAAAGACTGGCTTGGGAGAGGAGATACAGGAGAGTCCTGGCTGCTACAGCCAGCTAGGAACTGTGGAGGCAGGAGAGCAGCCTGGGGCCACTTGAGCCTCCTTGGCCATGTGGAATTGCTTTCTGTTGGCCAAGGATGGATTGATTGATTGACTGATTATATTGGGGATTTAACGTAAGACCTTCACAGTGAGCTACATCTGCACCCCTTTTAATGTTTTATTTTGAGACAGAGTCTCACTAAGTTTCTAAGTTACCCAGTTGGCCTTGAAGTTGCAGTTCTCCTGCCTCAGCCTCCCAGAGTGTTGGCAGTATAGCCAAGTGCCACAATACCTGTTTTAGGGATATAGCTTTTAACTGAACTTTTCTCTATGCAAGGCTCTCCCTTAATCTCAGTCAATATATATTTGGTTTCTGGGCCTGTTTTTCTCCCTCCAGGCCACTTCCCCTCAACAGTCTCAGCAGTCCACTGTAGATGTGGGCCAGCTCCACGACCCTCAGACCTACACACAGCATGCCATCCAGGTGCAGCACATCCAGGTTACGGAGTCCACTGCCTCTGCCCCCACGACATCCCAGGTACGCTGCAGAGAAGTGCATGTGGCAGCAGGGACCACCACAGTGAAGACATCATCTCTGACCCTGAGCTGATGTCAGTCATTATGGACCCACAGTGCCCTGCAATGTTATTAACTCCTCCTTCCCCAATGGAACCTGTGATATGATGGCCTGGAAACAGCATTAACTTTCCTTCCTATTGCAGTTGCTAAGTTGGAACAATGACTTCATGGAGTGTTATTGGATATTATTGTGTTTGTATGATTGAGTCTGTTACTGAAATACATTGGGAAATGGAAGAATTCAGAAGAGGGAGAGAATGTGTAGAGCAAGGAATCAAGAAACATCTCTGAAGATGTGGTCTTTGCATTAGGTCTGAAGGGAAGAGCAGGGACTTGACATGGCGTGTGGGGAAGCTCACTGTGTGACAAAAGGGGGGTGAAAAATTGCAGAATATTAGGAAATTGTGAGTTGATTCTGTTGGGCACTGGAAGTGATGCTTGGAAAGAAAGTTGGAAAGGTAGTTTGGAGCAGGATAGGAAAGAGCTCTGAATGGCAGCCAGTGGGGTGCAGCCTTTCTTGCTGTGAGGAGCTAGCCTCTCCGCAGGGCGCCATATGTGTGCCTCGCTTTCCTTACAACTCGGGTGGGACTATCTGGGACAGTTTATTGAAAGCTGATGCAGGGTTATTTTCATTCATGTTGCAAATTAGCCCCATGACACTGGCAAATTAGTTCACTTCTCATTTTCTAAAATGTTATATAAGCAATTATACTGTCATTCACTTTTTTTTTTAGTTTTTTTTTGAGACAGGGTCTCACTTTGTAGTTCAGGCTGCTCTTGAACTCAGCAATCCTCTTGCCTCTGCCTCCTGAGTGCTGGGATTACAGGCGTGAGCCACCGTGCCCAGCATTGTGGTATGTGGTACTGACTGCTGGTGGTCATGAGTCACCATGCCCAGCATTGTTGTATGTGGTTGCTGGGGATCGAACTTGGGACCTTGCACTTGCAAAGCAGACGCTGGAACTACTGAGCTGAATCCTTGGCCCTGGGAGTTAAGTTTTGGAGCACTCTTACACGTAATCCTTGGAAACAAATGAGAATTTCAGAGTTATAATTGTATTTCTTTAATTTGATTTTGCATATACTGTTACCCTAGCAGTAGTACTTTCAGTTTTATGCTTCATATCAGTCTGCTTTTTCTTTCTGTTATTTGCCAGTCCTAAGTCCATTGGAGTTTCTCAATTTCCTGCCTTGCATCCTCCTTCCCCCAGGTAGCCGGGCAGCCCTTGAGCCCCTCTGCCCAGCAGGTGCAGCCGGGGCTCAGCCCCTCCCATATTCAGGGCAGTTCTTCATCCCAAGGTCAGGCCCTGCAGCAGCAGCAGCAGCAACAGCAACAGCAGCAGCAGCAACAGCAACAGCAACAGCAGCAGCAACAGCAGCAGCAGAGCTCCTCAGTACAACACACATACCTACCCAATGCATGGAACTCTTTCCGTGCCTACTGTGAGTAAGGAAAAGAGCACAGCACTATGCAGTTCGTGTATGTGGAATCTTCAGTTCTGTATCTTAATTTAATCACTTTGTGATAGGTTTTTTTTGATTAAAATAATCAAGTGACTATTTTCTACTCTCTTGGGTTGTACGTGTTTGAACAAGTTTCATGACAAAACTCAAGGCCTTGTTTTGATCTCAGAGAACCAATCTGATATGACGTTTTCATGTTGTATGAAAGGAGAGAAGGTTAGCACTCCCTTGATAAGGGTGATAACGATGTTTTCAGAGACATTAACTAGTTTTCTAGAGGAAGTGCAGGTAGGTGACTTAAATAGAATAGATGAATAGAGGATATATCGATGCTAATGGCTCATTTCTTTTACCAATATTTATTGAATGTGTCTGCATTCATCACTATGCCTGATTCAGGATATATGAAGATTAATACTGACATTAATATCCAAATACTACAAAACAATAATGTCAGCCAGCTTTCATTATGCTCTTACTTTTTGCCAGGAATATCTTAAGCCACATGGAGCACACTCAGCATTTATAGAATCCTACAAGGTAAACACAACTATAATTTACAATTATAGATAGGCGATTCAGACATAACAACCTGTCCGAGAGATATAGCTAGTCAATGGAGGGTTGGAACCTAGAGATTGTGGCTACACTGTGATGCCTCTCCTAAAAAGACCCTCTGTTTGAGCCACAGAAGAGACACATAAGGGCATAGTTGATTCAAAATCCTGAGATCATTGCTGTGAACTCGGTATGTAGTTGGCTGCCAGGGAACAAACAAATAGAAATCTCGGTTGGGACAACAGCCTTGGTTTGTTCAAAATGGGCTCCGAGTAATGGTCATGCTGTAATCAATTAGGTTTCTGAGTTCTAAGTGTTGCTAGGCTACCTTTATGTTGTCACTTAACGTACCTTTTATTTCCTATAGATTGGTAATTAGATCTGTAGGTTTAACCAGGATCGGGCTCAGTTTTTCCCCACAATACTTCAGAGCTGATGTGTATGCATTTATCAGGAAGCATATAATGTCTGGCTATCTTTTTTAATGTTTACCCCTAAGCTCAATTATTTTACTGAAGCTTCCAAAGTTGCAAAATTGTTATTGTCTATTGTTCTTAGTCACTAATTAACTAGAAAAATTTTATTAAAGATTACTTTGAGAGACATTTTGCATAGGAAAGGAAGGATAAATTTTTTTTGACTTGCGATATTTTCTACTTAACAATAGATTTATTGGGATGTAACACCGTTGTACAAGTAGAAGACCATCTCTGTGTCTCTAGAAAATATATTAAAAGTCTTAATCACTGAACTTTATGGATTTCCTGTTTTTCAGCATCTGAGATTCAAATGATGACCCTTCCCCCTGGGCAGTTTGTGATCACAGACAGTGGCGTGGCTGCGCCTGTCACTTCAGGCCAGGTGAAGACGGTTGCTCCGGTAAGCTACTGTGTCAGGACCATTGTCAGAGTTTGGTTTTAGGGATTGGTCTATTTTCTTTTTTCTTTTGAGACAGGGTCTCGCTTTGTAGTTCAGGCTGGCCCTGAGCTCAGCCTCAAATTCACATCACAGCAATCCTCCTGCCTCTGCCTCCCGAGTGCTGGGATTGCTGGCGTTAGCCACCACGCCCGGCACTGTGGTATGTGGTATTGATTGCTGCTGGTTGTGAGTCTCCACACCCACTATTGTTATGTGGTTATTGGGATTGAACCCTGGTCCTTGAGCTTGCAAGACAGGTGCTGGAACCACTGAGCTATATCCCCGGCCCGGGATTGGTCTATTTTGTAGTTTCTAGTAGAGATTATTTCTTGAAAGCTGGGTCTTTATCCTTTTGGGGGAGGCTGGGCTGTGACAAATGCTCTATAAACACCTGTTCAACTGCTAACTACAACAAGCCTCCCTGATCCATCTGTATATTTCTGTGTACTTCTTGTAATATTAGAGTCTCCGAGATTATTCATCCTTAACTGGTCTGGGAAAGAATAAAACAGTGAATTAATTATAGTACTATTTTAAACAGTTCACTCATTGCAAGATGAAAAACATTGCTATAAATTATCTTGTCACTATACAATGTTGACTCTACTTACTGCGTATATTTTTATCTTTACAGGTTTTTTGTGACCTGCCTCTTAAGTTTTCAGAAGACAGAGTATATAAGATTTTTTTTTTTTTTTTGAGATAGGGTCTTGCTTTTGTAGTTCAGGTTGGCCCTCAGCTCAGTCTTGAACTCACAGCAGTCCTTCTGCCTCTACCTCCCAAGTGCTGGGATTATAGGCGGTTCTGATTGCTGGTGGGAGTGACACCCCATGCCCAGCATTGTTGTATGTGTTTACCGAGGATAGAACTCAGGCCCTTGCACTTGCAAGGCAGGCGCCAGAACCACTGAACTAAATCCCCGATCCTTTTGTTTTATTTTTTTGAAACAGGGTCTCACTGTATAGGTCAGGCTGGCCTTGACTTACTATGTAGCCCAGGCTGGCCTTTACTCATGCTTAGAAAGGTCACTATCTGGGTTTCCCTCTGTGATACTTTTCTCCCTGGGTTTTAGGCAGTTCTCTGTTATTATAACAAAACACCTGAAGTAATTAAAGTCTATGCAGTTTACAGGTTTGTTGGTCCAGTGGCCTTGTGGCTTTGGGCCTCTGACAAGGTGTTTATCATGGTGGAGCACATGGCAGAGCAGACTGCTTAGCTTGTCAGGCAAGAGGCACAGAGAGGAAGAGTAAGAGCCGGGGTGGGGGGGGGGGATCCTGTCAAGGGCTCCACTTAAACGCCACTCCCTCTTGATACTACCTGCTGATACCTCCATAGAGACCAAGCTTTCAGTTCAGGGCCTTGGGAAGCACTTCTTCAAAACACAGCGTCTTGGGCCAGTGATTTAGCTCAGTGGTTCTGGCACCTGCTTTGCAAGCCCAGGGTTCTGAGTTCCACATACCACAGTGCCTGGGGTGGTGACTCACACCCATTAGCAATCAGTACCACATCACTGTGCTGGGCGTGGTAACTCATGCCTGTAATCCCAGCACTCAGGAAGCAGAGGCAGGAGGATTGCTGTGAATTAGAGGCTTGCTTGGGCTACATAGTGAGCTCAGGGCCAGCGTGAACTACAGTAGTGAGACCCTGTCTCAAAAACAAAACTATAGCATCCTGCTGCTGTAGAGGACTGATCCCTCTTCTGACAGACACATTCTTTAAAACTGTTAACCCAATGAAATAGCCAGCTTGTAGAACTGTGGAGATTTTATGATCAGAGGAAAAATGGGGAAAACATAAGAATTCTTTTCAATCTACTCAGCACAAGGGACCTCGTTCTGAGACTGTGCTCTTCCTGTGCCTCTTCATGTACCTTGCGGGGTGATGTTAGGGATCAAACAGAGGTCCACATACATGCCAGACAACTAACTGGCCCTACACCAAGTGATGTTTCATTTCCCTTCCTGTGCTCTTGAGTGTTAAAATGCTTATTGGATGGTAGCATATTTTAAATATCCTTACTTGGAAAAATAAAACTTTGTATCCATGTAGTATTATTATTAATTTTTCTGGCCTTTGAAGTTCTAAATCTGGGAATCATTGATCTTGATTACCTGTCTTTGGGGCCAGGCCTCCTCTAAGGAGACTTTATCTATTTGTATTCATCTAAACATTGGACTGACAGATAGCATTCTGAATTCAGGCAGAATTTCTAAATTCTTAAGAACATTATAAAAGCGCATACTCTGATATTGGCGGGTAGCTTACTCCTGTGATACAAATTTGTGCACCTAAAGTCCTTCACTATATGATTTGGTAACACAGCTAATGTGAACCCTTGAGTTAACCTCTGAACCCAGTTACTGGGATTGATCTATGCTCTACAGGATAGGGGTGAAGCATCTCTCACAGGTGCCTATATCAGGTCCCTATGTAATATTTCTTTGGTATTCCTCCTCCTATAGCTCTGCCCTTCCTTTTAAACCCCAGCTTTATAAAGATCCTTCTTTTCTTGCTGTAGGGTCATTATGTGTTATCAGAAAGCCAAGCAGAATTGGAAGAAAAGCAAACTTCTGCTCTCCCCGGTGGAGTCCAGGTTCAGCCGTCTGCACATAGTGATTCCCTGGAGCCGCAGACGAATAGCCAGCAGCAGACCACGCAGTACATCATCACGACCACCACCAACGGGAACGGGAGCAGCGAAGTGCACATCAGCAAACCGTAGCTTTTGCCCTGGAACTACAGCCCACGCTCATGTCATGTCCTTTTTCATTTATAATCTGAAGCTTCTAACCCTTAGACCTCTTTTTAAAATTTTGTTATTCACTCAAGAGTTTGGAAACTACAGTTGACACCCATACATACAGTGGGGTTGGTTTTACCAAGGTCATCTTTACCAAACTGACTCTCCAAACCCTGGCGTTTCTGCCACAGAATGGAAATCTTTCAGGGGAAGATAGATTTCAAGGTGGAGAAACTTTGCTTTGCTCTTGAGTTGTTTTTTTAACTCACTAATAAGCCTTACTTTCCCTTTGTGGAAATACTAAGTGGTATATTGTGTTCATACCAAAGGTGGAGACAGGATGTGCCACGTCCGTGGTCATTAGACTTCAGAATTCTAGCCCTGGTGCCAAAGCAGAATGGGCATTTCATGAGCATGAATTAGGTCAGCACTGCTTTATCTTGTGAGTTTCAGGAGTATACAGGATAAGAAAATAAAAAAGAGACAGGAGTTTGACAGTGGTATTCTGAAGGAAAAACATCATTGATAAACTTCAGATTGTTGTTTTTGTTTTTGTTTCGAGATAAGGATTTGCTGTGTTGCCCAGGCTGGCCCTCAAATTTTTGGGATCAAGGGATCCTTCTGCCTCAGCCTTCCAAGCAGGTGGTACTATAAAGGCACCACCATGACTTTTAAAAATCTTTTCTGTTTTGGAAAACTGTTGCTAGGCAGTCAGTAGTGTTCTGCATAGGTGCTGGCCTTCAGCAGAATAGGGCAGAACCTCACGTTCTGATAGTTCTCACTTTAGCTCTCCACAAGTGTGGTCTCTCCCGAAAGAGAAAAGGTTGATGTCATCATAATTTAAACCTCTACCTTAAAGCTTTTCCTCCCACTCTTTGAGTGTAGTTGTATTCAGAAGAACATATTAGTGTACACACACACACACACACACACACACACACAGAGTGCCGAAACCTTGTCCTGTTTGTGCTTTCCAATTATACCTTGAACTTTTCTTCTGTGTGTGTGTGCACGTGTGCATATATGATGACACATGCTCTACTACTGAGCTATATCTCCAGCCCCTGCATTATTTCTTGTTCACAGCATTCAGTGTATTTTAGTACTTTTAATGCTGTCTTAAAATGAACATTCTTTAAAGTTGAATGGAAAGGTAGCCTTCCTTATATCTAAACACTTTTAACTTTAAACATTCTGTATCTCATCTGGACCTTTTCTTAGATGACCAATTTCACTTTTTGGGGGAAGAGGTGGGGACCATTTATGGTACAGTAAAGAATCTGGAAGCTATCGAGTCTTTATGAGTATTATAGTGTAAGTTGGCAGAGGAAAACATTCTGCTGTGATGATAGTTCGTCTTATATATGTTTCTGTTTGGAAGTCTTGTTTGCTATGAATCCAGTGAAGGGAAGTACTTTCCCTTCTTTTTATTATACATTCCAACTGTACAAATTGTACACACATAAAACATTTCAAAAGTCAGTATGTATGTAACAGCTTTTTGTGACATGAATTTTTAGAATAATTATTGCATAGTGAGTATCACTCCAGATCAGAAAGATTTAAGTTCATTTCAGATGAAGTTAACTCATTTATATTGTTTACCTTTCAGACTAAAAACTGGTTCTGTGAATTAAGAAGTGTATTAGCTTCTTTATGATAAAGATACCTTTTTAAAAAGTTAACAATTCTTTTGGAGTAACTTTACTAATATGTAGACCTCGCACTTTATTTTTGAGACCTCATTTGTATAGTTATCTCTGAAAATTTGGGCACTAAGAGAACTTGACAAGTTACCTCGAAAGTGTGCAGAAACTGAAAACAGACTGTATCTTTGGTGACAAAGAGGTAACTTTGATATTTTCAAAAGAAAATATTGGCCCTGAGTCACAGAATGCAGAAGGTGGTTCCAAAGGTCCCGCAAAGTACTGATTGTAAATAACCTAGTATCCAGTTGAGAAAAACTCGTTAAGGTGAAGGACCCAAAGGTCCAGTTTTAGTTTTCAATTTGAAAACTAGCAGTTTTAGTTTTAAATTTGGCCCTGTTGGGTTCTTTTTAATTTGAACCAGCAAGAATTCTTCCCTTTTTCTCAGGAATAATTTATTGATTAAAATCAAACTCTTATCACTGAGTGGAATGTTCGTTTTATGCCAGCTATTTCAAGTTTTAGAATACATAGAGGGAAATACTGAAGACAGAGTGTCTTGTTCCCTTCTAAGTGTTTTTCTCCTCCTCCTCCTTTGGTCCTCACGTGGAATCATTGAAGACTCTGACACTAACTTATATATCACCAAGGAGAAGTGCAGCGGGTAAACCAGCCAGATAACAGTGCCTGAGGATCAGGAATGTGCACATTCATTCCAAGGGAAAGGACTTCCAAAAGGGCTTGGATTGGAATAGATGGCAGATTATCATCCCTCTGAAGGCCCCATTTGGGAAACACGTGTACCCACTGTTTATATTGTGGCCTCTCCTAAGACACATTGACACTGTAGACTTCATTCAGTGCAATGTGAACATTTTAGAGTGGGTTGGATATAGACTTTACATTTTTATTGTTTGATTTGTGACCAGAGAAACAGATATTTCATCATGTGAAATTCCGGTTCTTCTGGAGAAACTTCTTGTTTTGATGTTCTTGAATTAATTTTCTGACCTGGAATTATTCTTTCAGAAAACTCTTAAGATATCTAAGACTAAAGAAAAAGCACTTCACAAGTTGCTAAAGCTGACCCATTGGTTGAAAATGTTGACCCTATCCTGTTATTTAATGTGAACATTTATTGTACGTTCAGTGAGTTATAGTGTTAATAGTCTTGTGCTACCCGGCAGGTGTAAAAATTAATAAATATTTTTTTTAATAAATGTGTTTGTGTATATGAAGCTACAAAATATACTGAAATGGTTAAACTTTCTTTTAAAGACTACAACCTCTCCCCCCTCAACACTGAGAATTGAGCCCTTTGCACTGTGCTTTTTAAAATTTTTGAAACAGGGGCCGGGGATTTAGCTCAGTGGTTCCGGCACCTGTCTTGCAAGCGCAAGGGCCAGGGTTCGATCCGGTAACCACATACCATACTGGGTGTGGAGACTCACTCCCAGCAGCAACCAGTACCACATACCACAGTGCTGGGTGTGGTGGCTCATGCCTGTAATCCCAGCACTTGGGAGGCAGAGGCAGGAGGATTGCTGTGATGTGAGTTTGAGGCTGAGCTCAGGGCCAGCCTGAGCGACAAAGCGAGACCCTGTCTCAAAAAAAAAAAAAATAAATAAAATAAATAAATTTTTGAAACAGGGCCTGGCTCATTTGCCCTGAGGGGCTCAAATTTGTGATCCTTCTGCCTCAGCCTCCTAAAGTGCTAGGATTATAGGTGTGGCTAAAGATTATAGTTTAATATTTTGTTTCTCTTTGGGATTTAAGAAGCTGGAAAGTTGCCACACCATCCTACAAGCAAGTAAAAACTAAACAAACTGAAAAATCAAGAAGTTTTAAGTCCATTAGAGAAAGGAGGTCATAAGGCAAACTGCTGCCCTCGAAGTTAGAGAGACTGAGCAGTGAGTACAGGAAATCACAACTGAGCGGGAACCGCAGGAGCCTGTGGAGGGTGGGAAAATCTACAGAGTAAGTGATGAAATGCCACGCCTCACAATGAAGGAGTCTGGGTGATGGAAACCTCGAGAGGGGCCACAGCATGAAGGAGAAGTTTACCCAGAGTTTTCTGAGTTTTACCCCCATAAGCTTGACCAAGTTTTCACAGTGAATGTTGGAAAAAGATCCTCTAATTGCCTGGCAGGAAGAGGGGAAAGGGAACCATTTGGGAATATGCCAGAGCACTTCACTTCTTTTTTTTTTAATTGAAATCTTTATTGGTACATTACATATACACGCCATGATTGCACTCAACAATGAGAATTTGTAACAGTATATGACACAACTCCATTCTCATTTTTTCCCCATAGCCCTATCCACTCTACCACCTTCACCCCCATACACATAATAAACTTTGTTTCCTTTCTTTTTTGTTATATAGTCACATTTTCCCCCCTTTACCCCACTTTGCTTTGAGTATTTTCTATTTCACAATATATGACATACATTCTAGAACTCATATACATCATTTTCTCATATCACAGAAAAGATACAATATTTACACATCTGTGATCT
>PVIR01030330.1:0-20327 GCA_004026965.1 Petromus typicus | reverse complement strand
CCAAAGACTATGATTTGGAAATGCTCACACTTCCTCCACAAATGGTTTGCAAAGCCTCAGAGAGGACGTGTCTCTGTGCCTTTCTGTGGAGCATAGATCAGTGATGAAAGCCTTACACATAGTAAATCTGTCCCAGCTCTTCTTCTCTCTTTGTTACTCAAAAGAATTTATGGCATCCAACATTAAATTAGAATGGGCCACTTAAATCAAGCAAACATTTAAAAACACTCCTGCCAGTCTAACACATTGAACCCAGACTCTCATGTGCCTTTCATATTTTAAAACAAACTAGTCCAATTTATATTTATTTTCTTCCCTATTTGTTCTAGTATCCTTGGAATCCATTCCCATACATAGTGCATAGATTATTTTTTTATTATAGTTACTGATACAAATCAACAAAAGATGTCATGTTGTCCATGTGTGAGATTTCCTCCGTCCCCACAGGCATTCTGCAATCCAACTATATCTAGAGGTCTGGAGAAAAAAATGGCTGTACTAGAGGGAAACCAAAGGGAAATGTCAAGATCCTTTTGCAAAGTAAGAGGACACAGTGTCTTCCAGTCAAGCCGGACACCTTCCGACAGAGAAAATGAGCTCCCTTCATGTGGCAAGCGTAGGCTCAGCAGTGCTGTGAATCCCACAGAGCCTCAGCTTCCCCAAATGCCCCTCCGTAGGTGTCTGTGTCAATTCTCAGAAACCTATGCTTTCTCCATCAGTGCCCTAAGACATGGAAATATCGGCTCTTCATACAATCCTGTGATTTGGCAAAGCATAGACTCCCCTTCCATTTGCTTTTTAATTCACAAGCTCAGCACTGCAGGCAGAAAGGACAGAATGAGACTATTTTAGCAGCCCTAGAGAATTTTATGGTTTAAGTCTCACTTTGGGACAAAAATATGATGACTTGAATTGATGATTCCTTTTTAAAATATACAGTACCATTAGATGTGATTCCCCAAAGCCTGCATTTCTTTGTAATAACGTGTTTTCTTTATACTACTATGTAGCAACGACCAACACACTTGATTTCCATGAGCAATAATTTAACAAACTGTTTCACAACAATATGTCATAGGCTGCTATATTTCCATCCTTTAATCCACTAGGAAATACCCTATTTTCATTGTCTTTATTTCTGTCTCATCTGGTAACAAATCTAAGATTCTTCTAAACTCCAAGGAAATATAATTCACTCCCTTGATAGTATCTGATAGTATTTACATTCTGTATGATGGCTCTTAACTATAAAAACATAGAAACAACACCAGCTTAAGCAGCAAATACATCTGCCAAAGGAAGTTGGAAAGTGTATATGGTCAGCTGCTTTGCTGATCCTTGAATTCACAACTGCATCCTGGAAATTTTCAGTTCTGTTCATGTATGAAGCATTTCCTTCCCCAGTGGTGTGTGACTGTGTGATGTGCTTCAGCCAACCGGATGTTAGAAGGTGTGATGTAGGGAGAGACTTGAAATGTACTTGCTCAGTTAGCTTTGCTTTCAGAAGCATGTGCTTCATAACTGCTGCCCCACAGAAGATGAGGAAAATGGGGAGCAGAGCTAGGCTTCCTCAGAGTTTAGAGTCAGGCCATGTTGACTTCAGCTGAGAGGAACACATCCCCTGTCAACCTTGTTCATAAGAGTTTGAAATACATGCTCATGTTGGATGTCATTGAGCTTTGTTTGGGGGTAGGGAGATTATCTTGCAGGATTTTCATGAATAGAGCTGATGGCCGTTACAGAATTATTAAAATATGAAGAGAACCAAGCTGGAAATACAAAGAAAAGTGAAAGGAAGCCAGAAATCACCAGGGATCCACCACAGAATGAGGATGATTCACATGCTACTAGGTGATATTATCACTAAAGACTGGCTTCTTCCATCATTCCTCAGCACCCCACAACACACTGAGAGTCCACTAGACCTTCACTCCAGTCACACCTGCAGGAAGCCGTCTCTAGAGGCCTTTGCATTCATAGCTCACTGTTCCACATTCAAAGCCCACTTCCTCCCCGGCCCCTCTCTCAAGGTCACACATCTCCATTTGAACTACAAAATGTTGGGAGAAAGAATACTGCATCTGCCATCCAATGACTTGTTCCAACCTTGTGATTCCTGCAAAGTATCAATGGCTTGTACATTTGGAGTAGCCATAAAATGACAGACGTGTGTGGCTTGTCCTCTCACCTGAAGGGGAATGGCAATACAATGGAACCAGTGGTTGTCCAGTCACCAAGGCAACCTACATCTAAACAATGCAACAGTAGTAGTCAGAGTAACATGTAGGAACCAGGAGCTACACACTGTGTTCAGAGCACGACCTGAACCTTCATTGTGGAGAATATACCCCTGAATAGAAATAATAAAAGTGTGGTTTGAGGAGGCTAAGTGACCTGCTGAAGTTCACACAGCTCGTGAATGTGTTAGAGCTGAGAAACAAGTCAGGCCCTGACTCTTAGCCACTGTAACGCGCTATTTCGCAAACACTAAAGAACCATTTCCAGGAAACAATGAGCCTCACAAAAGAGTCGGTGACTCCAGAGACATGACCACTAATTCTCTTCGGGTCTTAATTCCACAGTTACTAAGTATTAGTATCTCTGTTGCAAGCTAGGGTCCTCTTCTTTTGCTCATGGAAGAAATAGGAGATAACTAGACTTTCCTAAGTATCTGAACTTTCCCCCTCTTTCAAGTGGACTTTCACAGTTTTTCTCTATCTCTTAATGGAATATGCATTCCCCCCCCAATCTTGTTTTCTATTATGTTTCAGTTTGTTTAAGTCTCTAGAGATTTTCTCAAGAACTATGATTTTCCATTTTCCCTAAATTCTGACCACTAGCAGCAATTTCTTGAGGTTGGTCTTATTTCTGTACCTGTGTGTGCCTGTGGTGCAGCCATAACTTTCTGCTGCTATTGTTGTCAATACTCTCTCAGAGTTCTGGCAGCATTGCACTCCTATGGACGCCTTGACAAGCTTCAGAAAAAAAGATCTGAGAGAGGTGAGGAGAAAAACAACTGAGTGGACCCAGTTCATGCAGTTGAAATGCTCACTTTGCAGCAGCTTGGCTGTGTGGCACTGGCTATATCCTCAAGGTACAAGAGCATTTGCTTGGGTGGTTGTATAGCAGGATACCCGAGAACATGCCTCATTCAGCTCAGAGACTAACACCTAGCAGGAGATCAGTGTCAGCGACGGCTGGTCTTGCTCTTGTTGCTGATGTAGTGATGGTGAAAATAGCTCTGGGTCTTCCGGATTCCATTGGAATCTACTTCCTACAATTTATTTTCTTGCAAAAATAGTCTGAGAATGATAATAAAATATAATAATTTCTTAAGCAGTTAAGTCTTGACTAAGAATGAGAAGAAGATTTTCTCTTGAATTTTAAAACTCATTGTCCATGACGCCATCCCAGGAATTAGATAGGAATGTGAATGTTATATAAGTCATCCACATTGTAGTTCTGGGTAACCTCCTGATAACCGAGCTGGCTGTCACTGAGTTGGGGTTTCCTGAAAATCATTTGAAAGAGTAAAGTGTTGCTTATCACTTTCTCCCTGCCTGCCAAGTGTTTCCTTCCTTACCCCAAGATCTTTATTTCAAAGGATTCTATATAATGTACCCACTGAGATAAGACCCACATAAATCAGAAGTGAGTTTATAATGCTTAGGATCAAATCTATCTGGGAAAACCAGCTCAGAAACATATACTTGCTGAAACTAATCTCATATGTATTATTATTTTTTTCAGCACCTGAGGCCTAAAATGTATGGTATCTTTGGATCTGATGTCAGTGTATTTCCAGTAACCCTAGAAAGGACCTTTCAAACAATGAATCTTTTTAAGTACTACAAAAATATGAGTAAACAAGGAGCCAGCTGCTCAAAGTGTCTCAAAGTTGGAAAATGTCATGTCACATCAGGACTGAAAGTGAACTGCACACAAGTTTGGGATTTTTCCTCTTTCCAGTATTATTAGACACCTCCAGGGTCAGTTCCCAAAGAGGCAGGAATTAGTGATGTCAGTGTGAAGACCTGGGAGCTCATCTGCGCGACACTTCGTCAGCTGCAGTGGCAGGAAGTGAGATCATTCCTATTCGCGGAGACAGAGAAGACTATGTGTCACAGGAGAGAGAAAAATTACCATGGCCTGGTTATTCACAGACAGGGTGCTTTCTGCCTTGAGCACTTCCTGAAGTAGGTAGGGTATAAAATTTTAATGTTGTGAGAAGTGAAAGACAGTGGGCACCATAGCTAATTGATGAGTAATACTAAAGTATTTGAGTAGCGCTGAATGGGAACAAAACAAACATTTCACTATAGAATCAGAAATAATCGAATCAGTGGAAGCAATTGGAGAATAATCCAGGTGACTCTGTTTAGGACCAAAATTACAAATATCAGACAGTTGTAAATAGAGAATATTTCTCCTGAATAATGCTTTCACCTTGAAGATAGACTATTAAATGAAATATAATTTTATTTAAAATTACGTAGAGTAGAAGAGATGCCATTGGATGCCACTTATTTGTTTCTTGTGTAATATAAATAATGGAACTTAATATCTGTACCAAACAAAATAAACTTGTTTTCCTGCAGCACACATTCAGTGAGACATCTGGAAAACATCTGAGGTCACACTCCCCTGATCCTCAGATGAAAGAACTGAAATGCATTAAAGTGATGGTATTCTACCACAGGATGGCAAAACAAAACTCAGAAAAGAGTTCTTCGCTTCTTTCGTAGATTTATTTCCAGGTTCCTACTGAAGGCCAACAGAACAAGGTCAGGATGCAGTAGCAGAGTCCACCCTTGAATGGACTCTGCGGCTGCTTCTGCAATTCATCACAGAGTCACATGTGACCAGATACTTCAAAGGAATATTTTGGATGTTTCTCTTATCCAGTGCGTTTTACTCCTTGTTTTTTGTCGCCACATTCCCAGAGGGCCATTTTGAGATTGATATCTCAATCACCAGTTACACTCACAGCCCCAGCTGTCTAATGTCCTAAAACTCCACTCTGCCACAACCAGAAATATCAGTCAAGTATGTTATTGACCATGGAGCTAGGGAAGACTGAGTAGCAGCTGACTTACTTCTCTCATTGCTGAGACAAAATGCTCACATCCCAAGTGAAAGAAGCAAAGGCTTACGTTGGCTCACGGTTTGTAGAGGTTTCAGTTAACAGTCAGCTGGTTCCGAAGCAGGGTAGCATGGCAGAAGGGCACAGCAGAGGACAAACAGTTTATAGTGAGCAGAAGGCAGGAAGGCAGCAAAGCAACGAAATAAGAAGGAAGCAGACGCAGGCCTGTCTTCTCGTCTCTTATATACATCCAGGCTACTCGTTATTTGAGTGGCGCCACGCATATCCGATGTGAACCTTCCCAGTGTCTGCACGCAGAACTACCCAAAACCAATCGTGTGCTAATTTAGTAACTACATCCTTAATGTCAGTATCACATATCCCTCATCCCTCCACCTCTGGAATCTCCACCTGTGATCACATGAGGCTTGGGGAAACATCCAGACACAACATACTAGGTGGCACTAACCATCGTGGGACCATTTCCTGCACATTTAATGATGAAATGTCCTCAGCTCACCATTGTCTAATCATACAATTCCATTAATTTGGAAAAGGAAATAGTTCTCTTTTTTATTCCTTCTATTTTGTCTGAAACCTAGTGGTTTCTGTCATCTTACTCTTATCATGAAAATATCATACTAGGAATTTTAAAAGGTGAAGTGTTATCTCTACCTTCTTTTCTTTTCTTTTAGCAACATTTAAAAGATTACATTCTATCAGTCAACTGAGGAAACACAGCCAATTATGAACTCAGTTCTCTTTTACATTCTCCAAGACAACTGAAGTCTCAAAGCTTCAGTTGCAAATGCTCCTATTGCTCAGTTTGACAAGAACACTATGCCATGGGATGAGTTTTGACTAAACAGTATCCAAACATTGTTCAATGAGGGTTATAGATGGGATATACTGGAACGTACTAGAGGCATTTGAGTCACTAAGATGACCACATGTGGATGAACTGCTCGGTGAGCAAGAGCTACTGGGCACAGAGTCACTTGATAGCTGGCCAGTTATGTTGGGCAAGGATCTATTAAAAAAAAAAAAAACCTAGATCATGTAGAAAGGCATATTTCGAATATACTGCAAAGAATACAATGAAAATCATTCTGAGGTCAGTAGGTTTCATCAGACTGCCAAAAGTGCCTAAGTAATAATAGTTATAAAAAAAAGATTAAGAACTCCTGCTCTACAGCAGACAGTGAAACTCTCTGATGAGCAGATAAAGGGCCGTGAGGTCAAGGACACCTTTGGGACAGTAACTAGTGCTGTTGCACAGGGCCTCTTGTCCAAGGAGAATCTTATATACAAAGTTAATTCTCTGCAGTCTTCATTATAAAATTTCTAATAATTTTAGATTTTCATTTTAGTTTTGTGAACAGAGCATGTGCCAGGGATTTAGAGCTGTGACTGCACTTGCTGTGCCTCCTTCTGCCCCATGTGTCCGGCCACCCTGGGATGACTTTTCAGTCATCTACTCTCCTCAGTGTGGACAAACACTGCACGGATCCTCAGGGTGAAGTCTCGGCAGTGGGCTCCCTGGGGTTGGAGTTGGGCCTGTGCACATCTGAGTCACAGGAGGAGAACCTGCCTGTTTGTGCACATACCACGCTGAGGAAGTCAACATTTAAGTAGCAAAAAGGTTTTGACAGGTCAAGAGTGAAATTGCAGACTACAGTGAGAAGTGCTTTCCTTTCCTTCTTTTTGAGTGAAGAAAACTGCATTTTTAAACGAATTTTTTAGTTTTAGAATACTATGTTTTTATGTTTATGAAAAAATTGTAAAGATGTTACAAAGAAGTTTCCTATACCTAATGACTGGTTATGTAATGGTGGAGTTGGGATTTAAATGGAAAGTTATAGGGTTCCAAGAACCATAGTCATTTAAATTGGTGAAAGTAGCACATTTATTCCCAGCTAAAGGCATTAGGAATGTACATTGTAGCCCATCTAGTTTCTACTGAGGTTCTCATAAACCAGCTATTTCCTCCTTCTAATATCATTTACTATCATTCCTCACTCTTCAATTCCTACTTTGAAATTCACTCTACCTTATGACTTGTCTCCACAAAGCCTCGTGCATTCATAGTGCAGCATTGAGAGTGGCTGGATCATGGGTGTGTGATAGTGGACTGTGAGATTAGTCCACTGATTGGTTTAGCATAGTTCTGGGTATGGATAATGATTTACTGAAGCACGAAGCCTACCATGGGTATGTGTAGTACCAACCAACAGGCTTGTAGCCGGGATGGAATAAAAAGGGTCAGAAGGAAGGCTCACGCCATGGTCTGTTTCTCCTCTGCCACACCTTGCTGCCTTGGAGCCAGCTGACTATGGACTGGAACATCTATAAACTGTGAGCCAAATAAACTTCTGCTTTCACTTGGTGTCAAGTATTTTGTTACAGCAACAAGAAATTGACTACAACACTCTCCTTTATCCCACATTTAGCCTTGTGACATCTCAGAAGTACATTATATTTAGTAACAAGGACTCTAAAAGTGTAATTTATAACCCTGGATTTCACAATACCAGTAGGACTGGAGGTGTAGTTATGTTAGAGCACTTGCCTAATAGGCCCTGGGTTCAATCTCCAGCACCAAAAATATAAACCAGAGAAAAACTAGGGGAAAAAAGGAAGGGATAGATTACATTTCCTAATCCTGAATTTTTTGCTTTTTAAAAAAAAGTGCAGAGTTCTTTAGCATCCCCTCCAAGAAAGAACATGGCAGACCACGTTTGAAGCAGAGAAAGCAAATATTTTAGCTTGAGTAAATCCTTAAGGAGAAATGATCCAACAGGTGTCTCCAAACTTCTAACCTGGTTTTCTATGGCAGGAATTATCCTTTTCCATCTCTCCTAAGTATTAAAACTATTATTATTTATTATTACCACCAGCATTAGAGTTGATCACAGTTGTATACTTGTACATAGTTAACATCTGTTCAAATTTTAAAAATCACATCCGGACTCACCTTCACAGGCAGTTTCACCTTTGTTTCCAGCAGTCAAAAGGAGAAAGAAGCCTGAACCAGACAGCTAAAGAAGCCCATCAGCCCTCCCTGGCCTGTCTCCCCCAACCTGCAGCCACTTTGCCATGTTTAACTGCCTTCTGAAGAGAACAATCCTTAAAAACAGGATTGAAACACATAATGCACTTACTGTCTGCATTTTGTATTGAAGAGTCAAATTAATCAGGGTAGAGCTCTGTATTTGTTGGAAGGGAAGAAAAGGTAACCTGGAATGTTACCTTTTAACTTCCAATTTTCACCTGTCTCTATGGCTGAGGAAGGCTGACCCCTCTCATGGTTAGAAAAATAGCCAAGAGTGCTCAAGATGTAAAATTGAGTGTTTGGGGGAGGGTGGTGCTTTGAAGTTCTCCTAACATTCCATCATTCTCCAGAGCCTGAAAATATCTCATGTTTCTTGTAGTTATACTGAATCTGGAATCCATTACTCTTTTTTTTGGTTTGGTGGAAAATAGTTTAACAACAGGTAGTATTCGAAATTAAAACCATGTTTTCTAAGGCTGAACCACCAGAGAAAAGAAAAGGTGTGTAATCATCAAAGCTATTCTGGTTGAATAACCTTCTAAAATCACCCAGTTGTCTAGTCCCTTTTAAATGTTTCCAATATTTCAGCTTCCTTCCATCCTTCATATATATTTTGTGTTGAGGACGTGGCTGAGGTCAGATAAGAGATCCGATTTCTGGGAAAGAAAATGATACTTTGAACATAGAACCCACACTTGGTAACCGTGGAGTGAGAATATCGAGAAATTTCCAAAAGCAAGCTCTTCAGAGGAAAATGTTTGCCTTGCATATCTGTTTCCAGATGATACAAATGGCCAAACTAGGGCACAATGATATAAGTCGAAAGCAGCTTAGGTCATGGATTATCTTCGGTGGGAATAGTATCAAGTCACATATATAATTTAATAAGAACAAATTCTTACAACACTCTTTTCCTGTGGCTTTTTTTCATCAACTCAGAACAAATACTTAGAACGTGAAAATGATGTGTGCTGTGACCTATGTTAAAACAGACTTTGCCAACATGAAAACAGACGCCTGTCTTACGTGAGGACCTAAGATTTATGTGTTTTTCTTACATTTTTCTTCTTGAAAGTATCTCAGAAGTAGCAGGACGAATGAGAGAACAAGTGTTACAATGAAATCCAGAATGTGCTGTCTTCTACACGGGATGAAGTGGGTCACTGCAAGGTTCACTGTAAGAGGAGGAGTGGTCGGATTTGGGGATGATCGCGAAGGTGACAGTGAAGGCTGGGCAAAGACACCAGGCTGGAGAAGACAGAAGAAAAGGTTTGGAAACGAGGCAAATCAAAGCCCTTCTCCTGGGGACGGCACAGATGGAGGGGGAGCTGCCCATGAGAGCTTCTTGAACCGTCTTGGCATAAGGGTTGGAAAGCAGGGAATGCCAGCAGCCATGCATGAGGGTCACCTACCAAACTGAGGAAGCCAGGGGACGACCTGGGAAGGAGCACAGGGCAAAGCTCCTCACACACGCCACCTGGAATTCGCAGGAGAATTCCTGCCAGCTGCCCCTTCACCTTTGCTCCTTTCGCAGATAAATTTCACGTGATACCTTCAATAGTGAACAGTCAACCGAATCACAGTAATGATGACAGCATGATCAGTCTCGTGGATGGAAATAATAATCCATCCAGCTCATGTGATGTGCCAGGAAGAATGCTGGGCACGTGTGTCTATTATATTGAGCCTCCACTCAATATAATGTTGTTATATTATATTATGTTCATTTATGTGTTGTGTTCATTTGGCAAACAAGGAAAGTGAAGCCCAGAGAGGTCAAGTAATTTAGAGGGTAAACAGTCCACAGTCACATGATTAGAAGAGAGCAGGCAGATCTCAGACATACCGGCTGGTCACAGAGTTCACATTCTCAACCTCTACGCCAACAAATGTCACAACTTTTGGCTCCCAGACATTTCACACTTTAACAACAATTCAAGATCACACAAGATGTCTGTGTCTGTGGGCTATATCTATTAATATTTACAACATTAGAAAAAATAAAATTAATTAGAAAAAAATAAACATTAGAAAAAATAAAAAATTAATATTTTATAAATGTTATAGATATTATATATCTATATATAATATAGATAGATAGATATATATCTATATATAATATCTATAAATATTATAGATATTATAAGTTGGAGATGATTTAAACGCATAGAAGGTGAGTCTTATGGCTGTGTGCCAACACTTTCCACTGTACATAAGGGACTGAGCATCCTCAGATTTGGGCATCTCTGAGGCACCACGCAACCGGCTCCCTCAGACACCAAGGGGTGACTTTAGCCTTTTTACAATGCTTATCATTATTCTTTAATGTTATAAAACTTTAAGAGTTAGACTTTCCTAAAGGATAGTTTCAGTGTAGAGCATAAAACCATGAAAATGAAGATTTTTTTTACTCTGATACTTCAAAATCCTCCAGGATGATCACACTTTGAATTTTTTTCACATGCTTGATGTAGCACCATCATTCATTGATCATTTGGTCGACTGCCTCATGCAGACCTTTTAAATGTTGACACATGCCATTGTGTAGTTTGGATAAAGGTTGCTTATGCATCATGTAACTCATCAGAAAAGTCAATAAGTGCCAGGAAGATGTCACACTCAAAACAGTAGAAAAAATTTTTCCAAAATGCTAATTTGAGCTTGAATGTTTCAGTATTATTGTTGACAAAAATCTTGTCAATCAACTTCCTTGACCTGACAGCCTCATTCGATTCATTCTTGAGAAAATGTCTGCCAAAGACCCAAATCTGAATATCTTTACTTCTTTTGTCAATTTTTCTTCATGAAAAGATGATACCCTATGAGTGAGGAGTTCGTTTTCTTTGAGGAAACCATCACGTACTCATCTGAAGTGTTCCAAGATTAATTCTCATTTCATTGTGGAGCGTTTTTATAAAGACATGCGCTCAAAGCACACAATTTAATGAAATGCTCCATGATTTCTTCTTCCTTAAGGACATTCTCATGGAAAAATAGTCAAAAAATCTTGAGCCATGATTTCACAGTTGTGACAATGACAGTGATTAGCAGCATGTTGTGATGTTTCCGCCTCATTTCACCCAGTGAAAACATGTGGTTTTACTGAGGATAACTTTTGCGCTTTCAGTATAAATACCAAAACTGTCCAAGGTAAACAAAGTTCTGGAAAGATTACTAGAGTAGTTTTCACCTTGTACACTCCCTAAAAAGTGCTCAGAAGAGCACAGGAGTCTGCAAAACATATTTTAAACATCACTGCAACCCTTAAAGTTGCTATGTCACTCAAATAACCACAAAGCCAAACTAGCACCTGAACTAGAACCTTAGACTGACCTTAGACTACTAGACTTCAAAACTGTGAAAAACACATTCCTACCATTTAAGCCTGCCAGTCTGTGATACTGAAGAGTCGTTCTGAATATATTACTTTTCCAGCCCTGAACTTGTTATACTAGTCAAATTATGGTTCCAAATAAGGCAATGCTCCAAGCATAGGCTATCCTAAGAAAAGGAAAAATCAGAAAGCAGAAAGGCGTGATGGAACCCCAGTAGATCCATAGCCTATCGAGGAAAACTGCACTAGAACTCCGATCTTGAGCACATTCCTCTTCAGCTTCTTGTCCTGCCTTCCGGACCTTCTGTGATGGGATTCTACCAAAAAGGATCTAGACAACTGGAAGTTCCTGTAACCCTAACCCACTGGTCCAGGAGCATGTTCTCAAAGTCCATGCTTCTCCGAGTCTGCACCCACAACTCTGAGCAAGGCTGACTAGTCTGTGGATTACAAGGTAGTGAGTGGCCTTGGTGATGTATGAATCACCTTTAGGGTCTTAAGTTTCCCTTCTTAAAGAACAGCACATGTTCATAACCAAGTCACTCTATCATCCCATCCAGAAAATTCAAGAAGTCAGAAGCCTTTCCTCTTCGTACCCATTTTCTTTGTCAGCTTTCGTCCCAGGCAACAGTCTTTCTCTGGTCAGTTCTCTACCCCTTTCCTAGCTCTGCCAAGTGGGATGCTCGGATCCATGGCTCACTGATAACCGCACAGTTCTTACTAAGTGGGTGGTGAGCCACATCCTAGTGTTCTCGGGAGAAGCACTGCTATTTTTTTTTTTTTTTTTTGTAGTGTGGATAGGCTGAGATCTGAAGGCTTTTCTGAATCTTAAAGTACTGGTTCTTTTTGCTTTCTTGCTTCAACTTCCCTCTCCCCTTTTCCATTTTGCTATGAGAGGTCAGAAGCCAATCTGCTTTGCTCCTTCAGCATGTTGCTTGGAACCTTCTAAACTGAATACCCAATTTCATGCTTTGCAGGTTCCAACTTTTGCAGGACACCAGACATGAAAAACACTGAGCCAAGTTGTTGGGGTTTTTTTTCCACTTTACAAGAAATACTGACTTGTCTACATTGTCACATAACATACTCCTTATACCACTACTCTGTTTGTGATTGTTGATAGGATCTCTACGAACATACAAACTTTCTCTCCAAGTCTCTTCTCATCTTTCTTGAGTTTTACAGTGAGGACCCTGAACGTCCATAGCTGGCTCTAACATACATCTCAAAACTGTGCTGGGCTCCTCTCGGTAGTCAGCCCCAGGCAAACTGGGTATTTTGAAATATTTATGACTTGAGCACCCAAGTTGCACTAACAGCTGTCCTAGTTAGCTCAAAACACCATCACCTGAGTGCATTAAGCAGTGGAAGTGTAGTGCGCATGGTTTCGGAGGCTTGGGCTGGCAGCCAGTTCCGGTGAGGAGTCTCTCCCTAGGCTTGTCCTTTGCTGTGCTCTCACGTGACACAAAGGAGACCAATCTCTCCAGGTCTCATCCAAACTTACTATCCCCAAAGGCTCCATCCTTGAGGGTTTGGATTTCAAGATTTGAACTGGGGGTGGAGGAGACTTAAGTAAATCCACGCTCTACCTCACACACACAACAACAACCAGAGGAAGACAGTATTTATATATCTGATAGCATTTCAGATCCGTAGGAAAGAACCGGATAAAGAATGGTGACCACATAGAAAAAAGTTAAATAAGTCCCAACCTCCTGACTCACACAAGTAGAAAATATAATGTAAAACAGATTTCCGTATAGAAAATAATAATGTGGACAACAGAGAACTTGGGGAATATTTTCCTAAATTATTTATCAGGATGATTATCCAGCAAAAGAATGAGGGAAAGGACATTGCTTTTTCCCACCTCTAACTTCTAACCAGAGCTTCCCCATTAGATCAAACCAGATGATGCCAGAGGATAAGGGAGACCAGGGTGCCAATTACGGTGAAGGCAGGAGAAAAGACTTTGCCCATTACTGTTATGAGTTGAACTGTGGATGTCCTCGTTCATGTGCTGAAGTCCAAAGCCCAGTACTTGACACTATGTGAAAACAGTGCTATTGTAAATATCAGAAGGAAGACGGAGCCATGTTGGAATAGGTTGACTCTCTGGTCCAATGTAAATGACGCCTTTTTGCAAAAGGAAAATTGGATCACCCTCATATGCAGGGAAATACCATGGCAAGACTGGAGTGATACTATACAATTCACACAACACAGAAGATTTTCAGCAAACTACTGGAAGCCAGTAGGAGGGATGTCTTCTCCTCCCGATCCCCAGTGGCAACCAACCCTGCTGACACCTTGACTTAGGACTCTGGCCTGCGAACTGCAAGACAATGAATTCCGACTCTTTAAATTCCTACTTTGTAGCACTTTGCTTTGGCACTTCTGTGACAATACTGTACATAATCATCACAGTATTTTATATAATAATGAAAAACTAGAAACACATTAATCTGTAAGTCCTTATATACTTCTGGCTTTCAATACTTTATAAATGTTGTGGAGGAAGAAGAGATGAAGGGCTTGAAAAGATGCAAATTATACAATTTTGAGTGTACATGTTAAGTGATAAACAAACACAGAAGCATCATACTTTAGAAAATTTTACAAAACCTAGTGTCTTTGCTGACGTATCACTAGGTCTTTCCCCATTGCACTGGCAGATGCTCCGTGCAAGAAAAGGTCCTGCAGTGTAAGGTGCAGCAGCTCCTGTACATTACTCCTGCAGATAGTGAATAAAATTAGTAACTAGTGAGATAGCATAAAACCTAGTGGTGGAACTAAAACCAAACAGCTCCCTAATATAGAAGAATTTAAGTGGCTACACTTTCATATTAAAAGAGGCTATCATATTGGATAAAAATAAGTAAACTGATGAAATTAAATGTCTTCTACCTGGCTCATCACAACCACATTTCCCTTCCCAAATCCTAATCATACTGACATTCATTTTTTTTTTTTAAGGTTTTTTGAGACAGGGTCTCGCTTTGTGGTTCAGGCTGGCCCTGAGCTCAGCCTCCAACTCACATCACAATCCTCCTGCCTCTGCCTGCCGAGTGCTGGGATGACAGGCGTGAGCCACCACGCCCGGCACTGTGGTATGTGGTACTGGTTGCTGCTGGGCGTGAGTCTCCACACCCAGGATTGTATGTGGTTACCGGGGAATCAAACCCCGGGCCCTTGCGCTTGCAAGACAGGCGCCGGAACCACTGAGCTAACTCCCCAGCCCCCATACCGACATTCTTACAGAGGCAAGATTTATCATTTTTCAGTCATCTGAAGAGTGTATACATTGTCCTCTATCTTTTAAGACCCTATTTTATTAATTTCCATGTGAAAAAGGAAAAAAGGCTCACGGATCAGCTCAGTTTTCAGTAATTTTAATTGTGTCCATATTTGGCTTTCCCAACTCAATGCAAACCTTCAGTTTCCTGGGAAATAGTGGGGACCAAGTGCCCGCAGAGGAAGACGTTGATTTCCAAGGTCTTGCTTCCTGCCCCTGGAGGGAGGAGCTGGGAGTCTGTCACGATGGTTTTACTTCCCTGCCAAGTGCTGCGCCATGTTCAGCCCCACAAAGCTCGGAACTGCTCTCACCTAAGTATTTGCTTCTTATTGCTGGGTATCACCTCTCAGTTCTTTCTCAGATCTCATGTCTTTTCCTGTTCTTTAAAAAACTATGTATTTTTAGGAAATAGAATCTTCTCGTTATCTTGCTTGATGTATTGAGTCTGTGACAATAGTTTGCTTTCCAAACAGTTAGTTAACAGTTACCCAAATGTGGAAAAAGGATAGAGCTGTAAGGGTTAAGAGAAATAGTGTGTTAAGAAAAAGCATCTTGAAAATACAAGTGTATTATGTCAAATAAAATGTTGTTTGGGACATTTCTTTTAAAAATCAGATTGACATTTGCATAGCAGTTAAACTCCTGGAATGGAGAATAATACTACATGTCAAAAAAATAAAAACAAAAACAAAACTCTTTTGAGTACTGTGTAAGTCAGAGTGTTGATCCCACAAAATGTACACAAAGTTTAGCAGATGTCATGGTCATGCGAAAAGCTTCCCCAGCACAAATCATTGGGCATCATCCCAAATCTTCTGGGTTAATAGTTTTTGTGCAAAGGAAGCAAATTTCTGTTTCTAAAAGGTCACAAAGTGGTGATTGCACTGTTTATCTGGGGTCTACCACTTTGGAAATCACGGTCGAAGGAATTTGTTTGAGCTCAGGCTGCTTGAATGGTATTTGGATTGGAAGTGAGACACTGCATACTCAAAGAATAGACCAACTGGATGTGAGATGCGGGAAGCAAGCTGACTGATTTAAATATGTGTGGAGATTATAAACAATTGTGAAAGTTCTCATGAAAGTAAAAATTCAGAAATAAATGAAGCTAGTAGGCATACACAGGAGATTCTGTTAAAATAAAGGTCAGAGACTTAGCTCAGTGGTTCTGGTACATGTCTTGAAAGTGCAAGGGCCCAGGTTCAATCCCCAGTTAACCATATACAATACTGGGCATGGAGACTCACCCCAGCAGCAACCAGTACCACACACCACAGTGCCGGGCGTGGTGGCTCACGCCTGTCATCCCAGCACTCGGGAGGCAGAGGCAGGAGGATTGCTGTGATGTGAGTTTGACCCTGTCCCAAAAAACCTAAAGAAAAAAAAAACAGATCTTGTTCTTGATTCTCCTTTGAGAGAAGAAAGAGTAGGGATGGGTGTGATGTAGGGACTGAAAGTAAAACCTTGAGCTTGGAGCAGGACGTGAGCGTAGCTGGATTTACCTGAAACTTGAAAATAAGGCACATGCACCATGGATACTAGGCTTGTCCTGAAAGTGACCCTGGACTCTGGAGTTCCAGAAATTAAATTGTCCTATAAAGGACAAAAGAAGATGGAACTGGCAACTGGCTGAGTGTAACTAGATGTGTTTACACAAATCAAAGAAAGAGAGAGAGAAGAAAGAAAAATATTAGAGTTATTATGAATGAAAATTAAACTGAATGCTATTTTTAAGGCTTTAGGGAATGTCTCTTCTGACCAACACGTTTTTTGTTTGGCTTCATTTAAATTTTTAACATAAGAGACTAACTGTCCACTGTCTTACTATAAGAAGAGTTATCTCGATTCTGAATTTTTCCCTAATTGTGTCTCAGACAGATGTTTCTAAGTGACCTTTCCTTTCTCTTCTCTTCTCTCATCTTCTCTCTCCTTCCTCTTCCTCCTCTCTCCTTTCTCCTTCTACCTTCTTTCTCTTCCTCCTCTTCTTCTTCTTCCATTCTTTTTTTTCCTGCTTTTTATTAATTCTAACACTTATAACCAAATACTGATAAAATTTCCAAAGTTTTGATATTGACCTTGACCTTGTCCATTGACTCTCTTTCCCCTATATTCTCTCTTATATTTTGTATATGGTATACTGTATACAACAGTAGGAACTTCAAATCCTTTGGGTAAAGCCACAGTTTATAATCATTTGAATATAAAAGATAAAGTCCAAATTGTGTAACAGTTTTCTCTAAGTGAAGCTGTCCTGGACTGTGAGGCCAGAACACTTGGCTTCAAATCCTATCACTTACGATCTATGTGATCTTGTGCGTAGCGTGTACAGTTTCTGGGTGGCCATGTGCCCAGCTATGAAATGGAAGTAGATAGCCATGTTTGTCAGACGTTCACTTTCAGAATTAAATTCTTTACTATATGTAATTTAGAGCCTTTTCTGGCACATAGGAAGTGCCATATGAGCACTGCTTATTAACATTATTAATGTTGAAAGTTTTATATCAAACTGTTCAGTAAAAGGCTCAGACTTAGAAAAAACATCCGCAGGATCACATTGTTTGAGAAGATAATAACAATTACCTGTTATTTCAAGTGGCTTTAGACATTATCTAGCACTGCCTTGCATGTGGGAATAAAGCACATGAGGTTCTGGAAGGTTAGAGCTGTCTGGGTCACCTGTCCCTGGGTGGTGGGATGTGGGAGTGAGAAGTCCACGTAGACAAGCAGCAGAGTCGCTATAGTACCAACCAGGCAAGGCGTGCTGGGTTTCCATACCTGCCTCCGTCACCAAGCGAGGGATCCTGTGCAAGCCTCTCTTCCTCTTTAGGTCTCCATATGGATAACAAACAAACACTGCACCATTTTCCAAGTCTTTCCCTAGTTCTCACAATTTGTAATTCTAGTCATTACTGTTCTCTTTGGGCACATGCCTGAAACGAAACGAGAAACATTTGCAATGTGGTGGAAACAGAACTCCATAAAGTCAGAACAGAAGATTTAATGTTTCCTACATTGCCTTTGACCCTCCTCTGTACTCTTGCCCAATCTTCCAATGCAGAAATCTCTTTGAAGTCCTTCTGACTCTGTTGATTAAGGAATCGGTTATTTAATCTCCTAGACTTTGATCCCTCAGAGCCCAAGACTATCACAAACAAATGAAACCTCTCCTCCGTAGTCACCAGCCATGCTTGAAGGCAACCAGCAAAGCGTGACATCCCACCAGCAAGCCACTGCTGCTTACCACAACTGGTGGCGAACGTCAGGGTGGTGGCCTAAGACCACAGCCATCGTGGCTCTGAAGCCAAGTCCTTAATGCATTCAGAAGATATTTATGAGTCCCTTCTAAGTGGCAAGCCTTGTGGTAGGCACTTAGAAAACTTACAATCTAACCATTTCTCATAAAGTCATTTTTCATAGTCATGCCAATATAAGCACAATTATAACTCTAATGAATGCATGGAAGAAAATGCTCATAGTCTTATGAGAGCAGGGTATATAGAGTGCAAGTGTTTTCACCACTCCTGCAAAGTCTGATGAAGTATTATCTATCTTATAGGGTTTGCATTAGGACTAAGGCAAAGGGAGTTAGCACTGCTTCAGAGAGAAGGGACGTGTGCAGAGGCTGATGGTGTGAGAACAAAAGAGCTACAGGATGCCTTGCTATGGAGATGGCATGGATTTGCATCAGACTCATTGTGGGTTGATATAAAGATGACACTAAGGAGAAGGTTTCTTGGCTCTTTTAATGCAAGCTCCCTCTATTGCTCTTCTTCCATTTTCTCCATGTACCAGTCAGTGCCTGCTAGACAGACGGATCCAATGCAAGGTACACAGATGTATGAGAATTTACAAGATAGGCTGACAGCAGTCACCTACAGAGTCAGGTGTGGAAGAGTGGAATGGGGCTGACTGTGAACTATAGATAAGGAGGAGCCAGTCAAAGGCTGGCAGCTCACCAGAGTGTTCTCCACCAACCTCCATCGGGAGGCTGAAGAGTCTTCAGTGGAAGGCTGACAGGTCTGGGCTGGAAGGCGGAAGACTGCGCCGGAAGCCAGGAGAGGAAGTTCCATATAAAAGTGAAGACTGGAGCTCTCCCGAAGAAGCAGAATCTTTCTTTCCTCATTTCCTTTTTGTGCCGTTAAGGTGTCAAATCTACTGGAGCCTGTCACTCACACCCAGTAAGTCTCAGCAAACCTTTAGTAAATCCCTTCAGCCACACCCGGTACTATGCTGATCCAATTTAGTTTCTACAGTTAATTATCACAGTCCACCACATGGAAGCAACCTCATGGTCTCATTTCAGACACTTTTTCTTGGAAATGTGTGAAGTAGTTGCCAGAAAACATAACCAAAGGCTGTCCACAATGGCTCTTTCCAAATGTGCTTCCATTTCCTACTAAAAAACACTGCTTTGATGCTGTAGCTACCATCATCAACTTAGGACAGCATGATCAAACCGATATGCATTTCCACAAATTGCTTTTTTTCCCAGATGGTATATTTTCCATCAGAAATAACTTTGTATATTACCTGCTGTTAGTGAATATCTCAGACCATGTTATGTCTTCTGGGAAGAATTTTTTCCAAGTTAGTTGGGAAACTAAGTTTATGTTTCTTTCTCTCTCTCTCTCTCTCTTTTTCCTTTACTCTCTCTCTCTCCAAAAGTTCACGAGCAATACCAAGTCTTCATAAATAAAACAGTTACATTTATATATACATACATTATATAATTTCCATATATATGGAACACGCACACATGCACGCGTGCACACACACATATAATATATATACATACATATATATATATATATAATGTACTGTGAAAATAATTACATAGTCCTTAGCAACTGGGGAAAATTTTAGAAGAAACAGTCACTGCCTAACCATCTCACTTCGAGAAGGCCACTCTTGATATGGTGATATTCTGGGACTTCTTCCATTCCTTTCTGTTATAAACATGTGTCTTTAGATTATGATGAAGTTATAGAAAAAAATTCTGCAAAAAAGTTCTGCAAAAAAATAGAGTTGTAATATTCATCTCTGTAGTAATAATCTGATTATAAATTGTAGCATTTTTTAAAGTTACAAAACCAAAGATAAAATCATGAAAAGGAAGGGAAGCTAAACACAGAGATGCATTCTTCTATGATCTGCACAAAAATGCTTATCATAAATAAATATAATAGGTATTGAAAACAGCAGAGTTTGAAAAACTGAATAACAAAGTGTCACAGTAAGTCGCTTTTTTAGGGAAGTTTGAACAGTAGTATTCTGTCATTCAGGGATGACTGCAGTAAATGCAGTGCATGAAACAACACGTTTATAATAATGAGAAGGTCTGAAAAAGAATCAAAGATCCGGTTGTTCAGATCCAGCTACAGTGGCCATGGTTTTAGTGCTCTCTTTTTATATGACCTAATTATATGAACACTGACACTAGACGTGGATTCACTAACTCACTGTCCCCGTCAGTTGTTATTTCCCAGTGGATTTTGAAATTTTATTTTGGAATAGACTAGATGAAAAAATAACATTTTGAGGGAGACTAAAAAGAAGAGCATGT
>PVIR01030329.1:0-20376 GCA_004026965.1 Petromus typicus | reverse complement strand
CTCTCTGCCAGTGGCTTTCAGATATTTTGAACTCAGACTCTTTTTACTTTATCTGGGCTTCCAAAAGTCCTGCTGTTGATTTATATTATATTTATCAATGCTTATTGCTGGAAAAAATAAAATGTAGAAATTTTCAATATATGCATTTAAAAATAAACATATTATATATCAAAATGAGTAACATATTTTCTAAAGAAGCACTATTTTCAAAACTAAAAATAAGCTAGTGAGATGAATGAAATTTTTTTACATTTTATAGTTTTCTTTAATGTCTGATTTAATAGATGACAGTTGGCTTTTATATCTTTTGGCACTTAAATCTGTTGTGCTGTCACATATCATCTAGCCTCTGGAGTACTTTACCATGCAATCATAAAAGAATGCATATAAAAGACAAATAACAGCTTGCTCCTCCTCTTCTTCCTTCTCCTTTGCAATATCTTCCGCCTCTTTTATGTAAATCAATTTGGAGCACACTTTGAGAGCCACTCTTAATAAGATATGTTTCTTGACTGTATGAGGTCATTTAGGTGATTTCTGTGTTTTAGTCATTAACGTTAGGCAGCAGGTAAACTGATAAAGCAGTTAAGTTTTTGACAATATCAGCTTGCCTTAGCATGACCCTAGTTTGACTTTTCTCCAGATCGATAACCTCATAAATCTTACTTCTGTCCCATAAAATAGGACCAATAGCAACATTATCCAGATCTACTGTACTATTAAGAGAACTAGCAAAGAAAGAAAAAAAACAAACGCTTTAGCAGCTTAGCTTTCTGGCTTATAAAAGTACCTCTGTTCATATATATATATATATATATATATATATATATATATATATATATGTATATATTTATATACATGAAATAATTAGAAGATTCATATTACAGCAGTATTTGTGCACCTACATTTATAGCAGCTTAGTTTGTGATAGCTAAATCTTGGAAACCAAACAAATGCCCATCAACAGGAGAATGGATAAAGAAGATGTGGTGCTTAAAATGTAGTATTACTTTTCCATAAAGAATGATATATTTGAGTCATTCTTACTCAAATGTACATACTTTCAAAACATACTCATAAGTGAAATAAATAGGTCACAGATGTGTAAATACTGTATCTTTGATATGATAAACTGAAAATGTAAATGAGTGCTAGAATGTATGATAGATATTGCAAAATAGAAAATATTCAAAGAGAAATGGGGTAGTAATGAAGTAATGAAGGGAAAGAAAAAATTGTGATGGTGAAAAAAGGGAAACAAAGCTTATGTATATAGAGGTTGGGGACTTTAGGGTGGTTAGAAAAATGGGAACAAATGAGAATCAGGTCATGTCATATACTGAGAAAAATTCTCAATGCTGAGTATGAGCTTGATGTGTATATAAAATGTACCTATTTCACAATAAAATTCTAAAAAAGTACCCCCATTCATTGAATACTGACCATTAATATCTTGATTTTAAAACCTTTTGAAACTATTGTTTGAAAACAAAGCAAATATATCAGTGAGACAGACACTCACCTAATCACCATCCACACTCTCTCATTCCTGAAAAATAAACAAAGAACATAAACTTATATTTGGGCTTGTGCACTTTCTGTTTACTTTATGTTGATAGAGATGGCTTATTTTTTAATATCAAAGGAAAAATACCTGGATCCATGTTAATTCTTTTTTATTTGGTTATTTCCATATGATTCTTTCTCAGTAAAATATTTTTAATTTGAGATAGAGAGTGAGAGAGACAGAGACAGAGACAGAGAGAAAAGGAGGGAGGAAAAGACGGAGGGAGGAAGGGAGGGAGACGATAGATGTCCTTCTTAAAGAAATAGTGGGAGGGAGAGAAGAGGGAGCATTAATTCAGCTGGAAATGGCACAGTTTTATGAAATTTGCTTATCTGTATTTATTTCTTTTATCCTACATCATCATCATTTCCATATGTGGAAAAAAAAAAAACTCTCAGAAAGTATCTACCCTAGCAAAATGTCTAAACTGACCTTTAAAAAATTTGCTCCAGATATCCACCAAAATAATAAAATGAAGGATTCACCTAACTCCAGCAATATAAAGATATACCAGAACAAGCTGCAACACTATTTAAAGAAATACAACAAAATCCAGCACTCAGTCATGTAAAACTAATAAAAGGTAGGAATTCAGTCAATGGAAGTAGAAAATATTCCCCACATTCCTGGGATATAGTAATCAATAATAATAGGCTTAAAATGATATAATTAGTAGAGAAAATAATCTAGAAATATAAAAAGAAACTGTTATAAATATGTACCATATAATAAAAAAAGAAAAAGTAATATGAATGTGATGATGCAAGAAATGAGATATAAAACACTATCAAAGGAAAATATATTAAGAAGAAATACATAATAAAATAACACACAGGATAAAACTAATAGCAAAGCAATACTGGCAGACCAAACCCTGAGAAAAATGAAAATATAAGAATTAAATGAAGGAGAGGTGACAAATGAGAGTGAGTGAGTAAGCACTGAAAATGGCTGCATTTCCAACATACTCACTTTGATCAAGAAGAAGGGAGCTGGAGTTGGGGAGATTATATTTGAAAAAGGAATAGAGGATATTAAAGTGACAAAATTTTTGCCAGAATTTATGCAGGTCAGTAGCAGATTCAGTGATATTTCTAAAGGACTTGTGAAGAGGAAATTCCAAAGTATTAATTGGGTTGCTCTACACCTCAGAATATCAATTTTCAAAGGTAAAAATGAGAGAAAAATTATTCAAATAAAACTTTAGAAAAATTGTCTCGAACAGATTAGAACTATGAAAAGTGCAAATAGAGTCTTCAGAAAGAAAAAAAAATCATGAGCTACAAATTTAAATTCATAAAACTCAGTGATAAATATATTTATATATTGGACTATATCTATATGATAGATAATATAATATATTATAGATATATTATAATTGAATAGTATAATTGAATATTATAGATAATATAATTATATTAATAAAAATATTTCTTAGGCTTAAATCTTTCAAAATAATTTCATGAGTATAGTAGTAAAATATATTTTATATTATTTAACAAATTGAGGAATAAAAACAACTGTCAATAGCTCAGAAGGAGTCAAACAGATGTGAAGTTTTATTATTGTCTTTAAGTAAGTAGGGAATGGAATTATATTTGACAATAGAATGTGATAACTTAAAGCACCTAAACTGATTGGTCTCGCCACTGCTGGACAAGATGTCTGACATCTACAACTTAAAGCAGGTGAGGTTTACTTTTGCTTGGAGTATCAGAGGTTTTAGTCTAGCTCATCCAACTTCCAGGCAGGAACATCATGGTGGAAGGAGGAAAGCTGCTCATTTATGGTGTTTAGGAAGCAGAGTGACTTGGAAAGAACCATCAAGGAAAGGACTAGGGGCCAGATCTAGTCCCTAAATTTATTCTCCAAAACTTACTTCCTCCAACTAGACCCCAGCACCCACCAACAGCCCATTCATCTCTGAGCTCATCGATGGGAAGCTGGTTAATGAATGAGGCAAATGTCCTTCCTCACAGTCCAATACCCTCTTCTCCGAGCCTCTCAGCCTAGTCTGGCTGACAATCAGGATGAACTTGAGCAGATACATACATACATACATATATATATATATATGTGTGTGTGTGTGTGTGTGTGTGTGTGTGTGTGTGTGTGTGTGTGTGTAGTGAATCTTGGAGTATCTAATAATAACTTAAATAAAGATATGAGTGATAAGCCAGCAGGGTGAGAAAGTTGAATCTGAAAGTATCTGATTAATTCAAATGGGGAAAGGAAAAGATGAAGACTAAATGGAACACTATAGAACAAAGAGAAAACCAATAACAAGATAGTAGTTTAAGGCCAGTTATATTCATATTTGTATTCTACCTGGGAGGACTCACCAAAACGCCATTTTATTGAGATCAAGTTGGACAAGAAACTAGTCTCAACTGTATGTTATGAATAAGGAACTCATTTGAAACATAAATACTAAAAAAGAGGATTTTAAAAGATATGATGAAAATACTAAACAAAAAGGCTGTATTTAGTACAATAATATTATATATAATAGATTTCCAAGCTAGGAATATTAATAAGGAATAGAAAATATATTTCATAATGATAAAGAAGTCAATTGACCTAGAAGACATAGGAATCCTAAATGTGAATATGCTTAAGAAAAGGGCTTAAAAATATGGAGAAGTAAAGACAGAATTGTACAAATATGGAAAATACTTAGCATTTTCTTCAGTAGTTGCCTATACAGTGTGACTATTAATTGTGTCAACTTGACTGGATTAATAAAGAGCCAGCAGGTTAATTAGTACACCTTTGGGTGTGTCTGGGGGGTGTTCCCAGTGATAACTGGCATGTAAGCCAGCAAACAGAGGGGGAGAGATCTGCCCTGATTGTGGGTGGTATCACCCAAGAGGCTTGCTGCCCCAGTGTAAGGAAAGAGAAAGAAAGAGGAGGATGGCTTGTGTTACAAAGCTCTTTCTTGCTTGAGGAATTGTATCTTTTCTTCTGCCACCATCTATGAACAACAGACTCCAGTTTGACTCTTTAGGGGGCTTCCAAGATTTCAGTCCTATGCTGACACTGTGCCGTAACTCTGCTTCCCAAGTACTATGAAATAAGCTGCTCTGTTTCATCTCCTTCTACCTTAAAATTTCTACCATGGAAGTAGGAAACCATGGACTGGCTCCTCAAAATCTATGAGCCAAACAAACGATTTCCTTCTCTAAGTTGTGGGTGTTGAGTATTTCATCCCAGAGAGAGAAAGCCTGAGTAATACAGACAGGTAGAAAAAGAGAAAATAGAAACAATTTATAAACAAGTTTTCTCTTGAACAAGAAGTTAACAAAACAATAGAATTTATACTGTTAAGACTATAGAAAGACTAAGACAGAGTATTAGTTAGATTTTCATTCCTGTGACAAAATACCTGAGATAAACAACTTCAAAGAAGAAAAACCTATTTTGGGTAATGGTTTCAGAAGTTCCTGTCGGTAGTCAGTTAGCATGAGCACTTTGAGACCTCTAGCAAGGGTAGAGACATCATGGCAAAAGGGCAGAGGGAAGGACAGTGCTCATCTCACAGCAGCAGGAAACCAGAGCAGGAGGGAGGGGAAGGAGAGAATTCGGGAGGCTTCTGGCTCAGGTTAGAATGCATCATGGAACAGCACCCTTCACCTTCTCCCTAAGAAGTGAAAGAAAAGAGGAAGGGGCTGGGTTTCCATGGTCTCTTTCAAGCACATTCTCCCATGCTCTACAAGGCCCCTACCAGGTCCCAGTAGTGTCAACCTGTGGATCATGCCTTGGGGACTTCAGGTTATGTCACAGATATAAACTCTTGCAACCAGATCCAGCAGGTAATGATTGATGCTCATGTTCTCTATTTATGAATATATAAATACATTTACTTTTGAAACCATTATGAGCTCAACATACTAACCATCTTTCAACATAATTTCAAGAAAATGTATTCAGAAATGTCTGTTATCTCCAAGACTCTTGTCATACACTGTATAAAGTTTTCTGGGAATTTTTTTACTATATGATTTCACTGTCTTTGTATGAGACACAGTAGCTAAGAACTAAACAATCTCTTTGTAGAACTCCCTGAGACTGTATTACCTGTGTAGATAATTAGGATGGATTTACTTATTAGAAATAAGACTTTGTTGATACATTTATGTACATTGCGGTGGCATACTTGCTTCTGTTTAAACTTATATTTGCAAACTAATCAAATTCAGAAAGAGGACAGACTAATACTTGTAAGGTTGCTTCATTGATATGTTTTATTTAGTATATATTATGCAAAATGATGAAAGAGTAGGAAATATTTTCTTCTCTTCAAAACATGAGTACTCTTTTCATATATTTATATTAACAATGTCACAAAAGATAATGTTGCAATTTAAAATATTTTTACTAGATCAAAGCAAGACTCTATTATTGATGGATATTTTAAGCACACCAACAAGGATGGACCTATACAGAATGTGAAAGAAGAAAATCGCAGCAGTGAGGTTTGGGAATTGTTGCACCTGTTCCAACTTCCGAGGGGCTCTTCAGTCTTTGACAATTGAAGAACTTCTTCACTGCTGAATGGAGTCACAGAGGATCTCAAATTGTAAGATATATTTAGCTGCACAAAAGGGCTGTGTTGAACTCCGTGTGGTTTCAGAGTTTGGAGGTAACAGGAAACCACCAGGGAGCATATTTAGGAAAGATGTCCTAAGGTTTTCACTAGGAAACTTCAGCAAACAAAACAGAAACAGATGGGAAGCGTCCGCAGCGCCAAGTGGTGTGGGACTCTGCGGATCATCACTCTGTCACAGACACACGCGCGCGCACACACGTCCTCTCACCAGGAGGCCTACTTTATTAAATTCTGGTAACTGTTTAGGTTTAAAAAAACAAACAAACAAGAACTATAGATATTATGACCTTTTGGAAACACCCCAATAATGCAAGGGAGTAATCAAACTGACTCTCGTTAATCATGTGTATTACACTCTCTAGCATTCACTGTTACTTTGACTATACAGACTATTTAGAGAGACCCGCATGTATGTATTTTCTAGAGTCAAGCGATAATAGCTTGCTTCTGATCTGCATATCTTAGGAATAGAAATACAGACTCCAAATCTCAGAATAAACAGAAAATTCTAGAGAGAGTGCACACACCTGTGATGTCAGCACTCTGAGAGGCTGAAGCAGGAGAAGCACAAATTCGAGTCCATTCTGGGCAACCTAGTGACTTAGGAAGCGTTATGGTTTGTGTTTAGCATCACATGGAAGAGGTGGCATTTCCTTTTTCAGAAATAGTTGAATCTGGAGCATGTCATGCTGCAGTGGGGACCTGTGATCATAAACCTGAATATGTGTGAGTGGTTCGGCACCACCCTCATGCCAGAAGGGTGAATAAGATACAAGAGGCAGAAAGATAAACTTATTGTTAAACTCTCTTGTTACCTTTTCTGCCTTGTGCATGCCCTGGCTGTTTCCTCTTTGTGATGCCTGTTTGCCAGCCCTGCATGGGAGCCAGCTGATTATGCACTGAAACTTCTACAAACTGTCTACCAAATAAAACCCTTCCTCTCTAACTCTGGGCATCTGGTATTTTGCCTCAGCGATGAGAGAAAAGTGACTAACACAGGAAGATTCTATATCAAAATATTAAAAGATATACACACATAAAGGAGTGAGGATGTAGTTTAGTGCAAATGTCCTGGCTTCACAGCACAATGGTCGGGAGGAGAGGTATTATTTTTTATTCCTGGACTCTGTACAGCTTCAAAAGTTATAGAAGATAATTTTAGTGTAATAGAAATTTCCTAGAAAATTCTATAAAAAGATATTTATAGTTATATTTTAGAAAATGAGAGAGGAGTGACAAAGATAAACTTTAAATAATGAAAACTGCAATTTGATCCGTAGAACAACTCATTTCAAAACATTGTGCTGAAGAGTGAGACTGGGAAAACTGTAACTCTGATCATTAATATGTAAGGGAAAACTTCAAATGGATTCTGATAAATGATGTGTTGGTGTACTGTGTACCTCGGAAATGCCCCAGAGTGATACATTCAGAACTTAGCGGATTTTGAAATGCTTATAAGGAATGTAATGGTCTTTCCATGAGTAGACAGTCCTCAGGCTGTTTCTCTTTCTCTCTGTCTTTCTACATATAAATATATGTAATAAAACATAGTATTTAGGGATAAAATAAATTATGGCCTGAACATGGAAACCATAAGAATCTTGTTTGTAAAATAAGGCAATGATAATATTGATAACTTCTAAAAATGAAGGGAAAGATCATGTTTATAAATAAGATTTGCTTCTTAGGAATTAAGAAGGCTTCAGTGTAATTCTAGGAATAGAGTAGAAATTTAATGGTGGAATGGAGCAAATGAGAAGCATGCCAATAGCTTGGTGCACAAGTTAAGATGTTCAAAGCAAGTGAAACAGCCAGATGGCCACCATTTCTCCACTCCAGGGTGTCCTGGGGTGGGGCGGGGCTTTTCATTCACTAGGGAAGTGGTGAGGTGTCATAAAATTCCTTTGATAACTCTGATTTTCAGTCATGTTCTGGTTAGAAAGGAGAAAATACTAGCAAAGATGCAAACCTTTCTCTGCCTTTATTTAATTAATTAATTTATTTATTTTGGTCTAGCATCATTTTTTTTAGCAAATCTTTAGTAAAGCCATCATGAAAACATCATTGCAGCCCTGAATACTTCTGCTGAAGTCTGTTTTGTCCCCAGTCTGTCTCTCTGGCTGTCTAAATATCACCATAAAATAATGCATCCCAAAAGCAAACTTTGTAATTCAAAATTTGGTGTAAATCTGTAAGTGATCAGGTTTTGCTATCACAACTCTTCTTTTGATGGTCATTTCATTCTCCCAGGATTATCTCATGACCATAAATCATTTTATAAACATAAATACATTTCTTTGAGCAAATTTTTGGATTTATATAAAGTTGCAATTCTTACCAAGGTTGATTATATTAGCTATGATAAATATATAGCAAGCCTTTCTAATTGAAATAATTATGATACAGAAGACTTGGAATTAATATTCCTCAGATTAATATTCAATGAAAAATAAAATCATCGAGTTACATTAAATCATAAGTAATTTCATGTGGATCCATCCTGATCAATCATTAAAAGTATAACTTGAGAGAGAGAAATCAGTACACTTAAACAAGTACACCAAAGCTTACATTTTCAGTTTTCTTTTTACTTTTATATAAAATCTTTAACTTATTACTTATGTATTTAGATAAGAGGGGTTATTTTCACATAGATTTTTAAGTGATCTAGTTCTAGCAAGTTAGAATTGGCCGAGAAGTGGGCAGACAGGCCAAGTGCCATAACCACCCAAGGTTGTCACTATAGTAACAGCATTATGGGATTTCCTGTTGCTAGTGGTAAACTTCAACTGAGGATCTATGTTTGATATATTGCTCCTCATGACTCTTCATTTTCTGCTTTCTCAGAGGGAGGCATGCATCTAACTCTGTAGCTAGTTGAGTATATGATTCAGGCCACTTATCATTACACAAACTTGCAAAGTAAGTGAAGCACTTCATTCCCAAAGTCAGATCCTTAGGCAAGCTTTGTAGGAATACAAGAGCATCAGTATGCCCGGCACAGCATATGGGATTTAGAGCCTAAATCCATTTACTTGCATAAAACATGACTAGTTTGATTTTCATCTGCTGATACCCTGGGGAAAGTTTCCAGACTGCATCACCTTGAGAGGGCACCAGAAAGGGCACAGGTTTAAAGATAATGCTTTGTTCAAGTACTTGGTTTCATCTTTATCCTGTCTTTCCTATCACCATTTAATATAGTTTAATCTGAATCTTAGCCATTTGAGATATGAGAATATAGTCATTTATATTCTAAGGAATGGAAAGTCATGTCATCTTGATGCTATCACTCGGTTTCACAGACAAAACGAACTCTCTAACCTTCTTCCTATGGAAAAAAGAGACAAGATATCATTTACTTATTCTTTAATATGTCTTATAAATTAATGGAGCAGAGATGAAAAAGAATATATCATGACTTACAAAGACAGATGTTTCACTCTTAGCTTTTTTACTGATGATGAGAAAGAAAAGCTTATCATGGCCAGATAAAAGACTCAGGGACAGTGGCATCATGGTGCTGAGAATAAGTCTCTCCTTCCAAGGGACAGGCCTGTGCTCCAAAGACACTGTGCAAGAACACAGTGCAATCTTGTGCACAGGTTACAAAATTGATGGAATCCAAGGAATTTTATCTCATGTTTCAAAATGACAAGCAAAAATTTCAAGAATGTGAGGATGCACATAGCAATGCTGGGTGTGGAGACCCACACCCAGCAGCAACCAGTACCACATACCACAGTGCCGGGCGTGGTGGCTCACGCCTGTCATCCCAGCACTCGGGAGGCAGAGGCGGGAGGGTTGCTGTGATGTGAGTTTGAGGCTGAGCTCAGGGCCAGCCTGAACCACAAGGCGAGACCCTGTCTCAAAAAACCTAAAAAAAAAAAAAAAAAAAAAGAATGTGAGGATGAATTAGAATAATGGTAGGTGGGGATTGTGGCCATAAGGGACTGATATTTTTTAGGAGAGAAATTTAGTCAAAGACCAAGTACCACCTCTGGAAGTTCCTAGAGAAGAGAAACACATCCTATGCAGAGGATGCTAAGCTGAGCATTAGGACAACAGTGGCTGTGAAAGAAAAAGTTGGTTGAGGCCAGCGCTGCCACTGCAGACACCATGCTCGAGAGTGTGTCATGGATTCTAATCCTAACCTGAAGTCTTGTCAGGGTTTATTGTGCTGTGAAGCTATGAAGTGAATGGAATCAACTGGGTAGATCAAGTAGCAACTGTGCCAGGCTGGTCAGCAGGCCAGGCTTGTCCCATTACAATCTACCACACTGATTGTTCTTTAATTTCCAATTTCTTTTGATAATCAAAGGGAATTCCATAACTCTCAAAGGTGAGGAGTCAGAAATAAAGCCAGATATCTATAAATTTAGCTGAGCAGCCAATTGCATAAAGAAATTTGGTAAATAGTACAATCTGCTTGTAAATCATTACCTGACATTTTACAGAAAGTTTATTTTTATCTACTTGAGCAAAGTGGTGGTAAAGGAGTCTGCACATGGAGCGTGTGGGAGAAAGAAATAAAATAGAGGGACAGAACTTGTCTCCCACAACTCAGATCACCCTTGAGCAGCTCTTGAGACAACTCTGTCATCACAGAAGATGTGGGGCAGAGACAGGGCTCTGCAGGGCCTCTGGTTTGCTGTGGGTCATGACCCTATTTTTGTTTGGTGAAATGTACATCTTTTGAGGGAGGTGTTAGCAAAATAATATGGGAAAAATTAGGATTTAGAAATTTTGAGGACTACTCGGAAGTAGCATTAAGGGGTCAGTTGTGGGTAAAGAGGGTTCTCATGGTGCCACAGGAGGAACCTCAGCATTTAGCCAGGTAGAATGTTGGTCCCCATAAGTACTTGAATGACCTTATTCCTTCTGCTTAAGATCATGCAAGAAGAAGGAAAAAGGAAAATTTGAAACAGTACTTCACTCTGCCATGATTACTGTGCTCTTTGATTTAGCTTCCTAATTTGACTTCCATAAGGCATTATGGATCATCTTAGAGTACCTTGTCTAAGATCTTGAAGCTGATCAGGTGTAACTTCTGAGTTCCTAGTCCCCACCTGACCATGCAGCATGACTTGCCTGGACTGAAATGCATTTGACTCTTTTCATTTCAAAGCATCACTCAGCTCAAATGGTAAATTATCTTACATGGTCAGTCTGCTATGGTCCACTGTATCTTTTCCCAAGTAAACTAAGATAGAACTCATGTGTTTGGCATGAAGACCAGAAACTTCCATTCTGAATAAATGTTCAGGCTATGTCTATGTAAACAATGAAGTTTTAAGCTCACAATGGTGCCCATTCAAAGACTATCTTATTACAAAATAAGAGCTTCTGGAAAAGTGTCCATATTTGTGCTAATGCTGATTTTTAAGATATAAATCTTGAATTCATTGAACACTATTCAAATAATAGTCTAAAGGTTAATAATGATTTGGCATATTTTATGCTATAGGCTAGAATTGGTCCCGTACCAACAAAGAAGCCATATTGCACAATTTGTTACTATGAATATTTTTAACTTAATACATAAAGATTGGTGTGCATATGTATAAAAGCAACACTTGTGCAAACTTATAAATATTTTTATTAAAAATATTCATATTTCATTTTGTGTGAACATCTGAAGAAAAAAAAGACCAAATATGAGATGTTTACCACCTAACAAATGAACTTTCTGTGGAGGCAGAGGCTAGTATGACTTAATTGTATTTGTTGTATTTTATTGCCAGAGAAATATCATTGAACTTATTTCTTAAAATAGGATATTGAAATGTGTGAAAGCAAAAATATTTTCCTCAATGGGTGTAACATGAAAAATTAAGGCACTATAATCTGTAAAATAAAAACAAGTTTAAGAAAAGCCAAACATTCTCTCTTCAGAATGATTTTGAATACAGTGCTGGCTTTTCACAATTTAACGTTCTAGTGACTTGGTAGCATATGTTTCCTGGTTTTGTTTCTTTTTTTCTTGACATTATCCAAAATTTACAGAGCTTCAGATTTCAGTACCCAGGCAGAACTAATTATCACAGTCCAGCAGATGGTGTGCTCTAAATGATATGTAACCAAACTGCATTAATATCTTTTGTACTACGGAGGCCAGCAGAACACCACTAGCTTCTTTTTTCCATGAGGCTTTATCTTAGTGATGCTGGGTGTTAGGCAAAGACCAGCCTATGACGAAAGTTCTTGTCTCTCCTGTAGGAAACACTGAGGAATTTCTAGCTATGCATGATACCTCAGCTAGGAGGACATTTCTATATTAAAAATTGGACCAGCCCCCAAAAGACCCAGCAGTGAGCAAGTTATGAGAATTAGTGCACTGGTTTGGATATTTGAGTTTGGGAAAGGATTCCTCATTCCTGAGTATATCAGGACAAATTAGTGCTTGCTTTGGCAGCACATGTAATAAAGTAGGACCCAACAGAACTGTTGCTGACACTTTAACAAATTCCCATAGCAGCACCGGGAGAATGCATTGGTGAAAAAATAAGCAAGTAAAACAAAACCCAGCAACTTGTTTTTCACTTAAATTACAAAGTACTACATTGAAGAGTTTGATCGGTGCTAAAGCTGTACATATTCAAGGAAAAAAAATACTCCTCTAAGGAGTGTCATCAAGGTGAATAAAGATCAAGGTGAACATCTAGTATTGGTAACACATAGAACTAAAACAACAGACATGCAAATAGTAGGGAAATGGTTGCACTTTGGGGCCATTGTTTCTCTTATATAAGAAACTGAAAATAAGTAATCTAAGAAATTAAATAAAAGATTTTTGACAGGAAACAAGATGATAGAATTGTTTTGGAGACTAGAAAGAGATCTAAAGATGGAGGGAGAGGGGAAGGATAGGCAAGAGGGAGTAAAAAGATTAAGAGGTAATATGTGTATGCACTAACTCCTCACAATGTATGTATTCATGTGTTTCTGATATATCTAAACATGCACTAATAAAATGCATAATAAAAATATCAAACATCAAGGTGGCCTAATTAGAAAAAAAATTTATGAATATAAAAAAGCTTTTCTAATGTTAACTTTTAATTAGAATGAGAGAAAGAAGGGCTTGGGTTCAATCCCTGGTTATCACATACCACCATGCTGAGAGGGGAGACTCATACTCACCAGCAGTCAGTACCACATACCACAGTGCTGGGTGTGGTGGCTCAAGTTTGTAATCCCAGCACTTGGGAGGCAGAGGCAGGAGGATTGCTGTGAGTTCAAGGCTAAGCTCAGGGCTAGCCTGAGCTATGAAAGTGAGACCCTGCCTCAAAAACAAAAACAAAAACAAAAAAGAATATGTAGTGTTTATGTTTATTTAATTAATCACCACTTCTTTCTTATCACATGAATGTTGGGATTTATTTGGAAATAGTTTTCAAGGAGTCTTCCATTTGCAGACTTCTCACAAGTTATGTGATTTAGAGAAAAATATCACATAAAACACAGAGGCTTTTAGTCCTGTAAGTTCTTGGATTCTAATATGTTCATCCACTAACTCAAGAGGCGCTGGGCATTTAATTTTGGATGCTCTTAGAAGTGTAGATAGTGAACTGTGTCCATGACACTGAGATCAGCAAAGGTGATGAAAATAAGCCCATGTACATGTCTCTTCAGACATGTCTTCATGTGTGTACATGTCATGATGTTATCTGTCTGGTGCTTTGCAAGCAAACTAATTTGAAGTTGAAATTAGTGATGTTCTAAGTTTATTTCCTGGGTACGTCAAACCAGCCTTATGCCTTGGCCTGAAGAGAATTTGAGTTCTATTCTACTTCCAAATGACATAAGTTAGTCCTTATTACCCTGACTTCCTGACTTTTTTTTTTTTTTTTTTTTTTTTAGATTTTTTGAGACAGGGTCTCGCTTTGTGGTTCAGGCTGGCCCTGAGCTCAGCCTCAAACTCACCTCACAGCAATCCTCCTGCCTCTGCCTCCCAAGTGCTGGGATTACAGGCATGAGCCACCATGCCCGGCACTGTGGTATGTGGTACTGGTTGCTGCTGGGCGTGAGTCTCCACGCCCAGTACGGTATGTGGATACCAGGGATCGAACCCGGGTCCTTACGCTTGTAAGACAGGCGCCGGAACCACTGAGCTAACTCCCTGGCCCTACCCTGACTTTTTTAAAGTTCATTCTTGTTTGGATTCATTGTAATGCTTGCTAAACACTTGTTGCTATCATTCCTTCATCCCAGATCGTTTTGTGTTCAAGATAGCTTTTGTCATACGAGGCAGCAATTGCTTCAATGGTGTTGTAGACAAACCTTAATGGCTTATAAAAGCAAGTATTTATCTTGCTAATACATGAATCCACGAAGTAATTGGAATAAAATTTTTTATGTGTTTTATCCAAAAACATCAAGAATTACTATAGTTTTTTTTTTTTTTTTTTAAGCCTACTCTTCTCTTGGCAAAGAGTTTTTAGACTGCTAAAAAAATTCTATAAGATACAAGATGTCCTTTACTGAAGAAGGATAAAGACATAATTATAAACAAGTCATCTTGGGGAAAACATCATCAAAGCTCCCAGAATTATTAAAGTTAAATAAACAAACCTCTCAATTGCAAATAATGACTTATTGATTAAGTGTACATAAAACCAAAGTTACCTTTTTAAGTGGTATAAAAGAATTCAAATGACTAGCTAAGTACATTTTTCTTAGGATGTTATAAAATTTGTTTAGTTTGATTGAAGTGATCTTATTTGACATTGTGCAAACAAACTAAACAAGCCAAAAACAAATATGAATAAAAAATTTTGAGTTAAGACAAAAGATATGAAGGCACAGAGTGTCAGATGACAGTTATTGGAGATAACACAGCATCATACACCTTAAGCAAATAAATATTTGAATTAATGGCTTATGACAAATGCAATTTAATAATTATAATGAAGAATAATATTTACCTAAAATAACTACTTAAAAGGGAATACAAAATTTTTTTCTGTGAAGTTGCATTGACTTGTTAAAGCAAGTAAATGCTTTCTAAAATAATTATTTGATATCCACAAGATGATATGATTAAACACATAATCCGTGTTCGACCATTGTTTCACTTGTTATTTATAGCCTGATGTTGACTCAAGTAGAGTTTTAATATTCTAATGCCTTCTCTGGCAATGATATTCTAAATTTTCTATGTCTAATGGTATGAAACCCTGTTAACTACTACGTTATATTAGGACTAGTAAATAATATGCAGTATAGGAGTCTGTGACCTTGAGGACAAAAAGAATTTGATAAGTTGAGTTCTCGAATGAAGAACATTACTCTGAGGCTTCCAGACTCTTTCATTTGCAATCTGTTTTTTGAGACAGGGTCTCACTTTGTAGTTCAGACTGGCCCTGAGCTCAGCCTCAAACTCACATCACAGCAATCCTCCTGCCCCTGCCTCCCAAGTGCTAGGATTACAGGAGTGAGCCACCATGCCCAGCACTATGGTATATTGGTACTGATTGCTGCTGGGCCTGAGTCTCTAGGCCCAGAATTGTATGTGGTTACCAGGGAATTGAACCCTGGCCCTTGACCTTGCAAGATGCGTGCCAGAACCACTGAGCTAAATCCCTGGTCCCTTCATTTGCAATCTTAAAAGAAAGCAGCTGTGGATTTTACCATCATTGCCTTGCAAGTTATGTAAACTTGTTGACATTAAAATAATTCCTGGCTTTTGAGTTCTTTAAAAAATAAAATAAGGTGGAAGACAGTGTTTTTCCATTATTCCAAAAAGAATTCCAGGAAGTGAGTTAAAAAAAAAAATGAAGTCTTAGAGGCTTGAAATCAAAGCTAGGTTCTGCCTTTCACCGACTTTGTGACTGAGCGATGAGTAACCCCAATTTTAGTTTTGTTTTCTGTAAAATGTGACTAACAGTTAACCCTTTTACCTTTCTAGTAAAAGTATGAGTAAGATAATGGGTAAGAGAAACTAGACTTGTTCCTGACCTACAGTGACTGAACATGGATTTTTTTTTTTTCAACAATAGTAATGCTTGTCTTTCAGGAAATTTGGAGTCAGTTTTACCTCCAGTGACTATGACTAGCAGAGGCTTCCAGAGACTGTGCCTTTACACAATGCTGGCACCACATCTGGATTTACAATCAAGGCCTTATGAAGGATCACACCAATGTACGAGCAATGTGTATTTTATTTTTCTTAAAATGTTGTCTGACTTGATGTGTATAATACAGTTTTATCATTATTAGGATTAGGTTCTCTGGCCTCTAAATTTTGCAGACATTCATGCTGGTGAATTTTCACTGAAACAGAGGGTGTAGGCAGAAATGATACACATATAGAATCAGTTGAGGCCGTCCATCTGAAGATAGGTGAGTTCATGTGACATCATTCAGACCTAGACTAAGACAGAATGTGCTGTAGATGGAGCTAATGTCTGGTACAGCAATGACACTGCTATAAATCTTGGTCATGAGAAGGCATCCTCACAGTTATTTATTTCTGTAGTGATCAAATTCAAGGAAGAGTGGAAGCAATGTGTCTGATGTAAATCAAGGAAATTGGCCAGATCTTGAAAAGATTTCTCCATATTTGTAGTTGAACTGTGATGTGAGGAAAAGTAATACAAATAAAGCATCTTTAACTTTGGTTTTGCAACTAGAATACTTGATTCTTAGTCTATATTTTCCTTAGCATGCTGATTTAGAATTGGTGCAAATGTATTATTCTTGATTCATAAAAAACTTGGGCTTATGGTTATTTATTTAATCACTCCTGAAACATCATTACTCTTAGACTTGAGAAAATGCAATATTAATTGAACAAATATTTATTTTGTTCCTCTATGTCCCAGACACTGCTCCACATACTTGGAATGAAATAATAAACAACACTGACAAAGACATCATTGTAGGGTTATGTTTTACAGTGTGAAAGATAATAAAATTAATAGAGTAGAGAAGTAAATTATTCACTATATTAGAAGGAGATAGGGCCTATGAAAAGAAAAGAGATATTGAGTAAAGAAAGGTTGAGAATTTAAGAGGAGTAAATTTCCCTATTAGGTATTCACTGAGTAAAGACAGAGAAGTGAAATTTGATAGGTGTGAGGGAATGCCATTTTATGTACGTTGACAACTTCCTTCCTGGATGGAATGGCAGGAACAAGGGATGTAAAGTTGTAGCAAACCTGGCATGGTGGAAGGTTCCAGTGTGGTTGAGAAAATAATAGGGTCAGAGTGGGTGGGAGGCCATGTACTTTAAGGCTTGTGCCATTTTCAGACTTGACAATGTCAGGGTTTTGAAGAGCAGTGACAGGAGATGGTATGGCATTCTAGGGGTCATTCGGTTCTCTGTGTTTAGAATAAATTAAACAAGGTCATGAAGAAAAAGTTCTAGAATATCCAGGAGGCAATTGTAACAATATAAGCAAGAGAACACAGTGGCTCAGGTATTAGTGGAGGGCAAGAAACGGATGGATTTCAAAAATGAAATTAAAAGCATAAGATTTACTGAAAAAAATCTCAAGTTAAATGTGAGAGAGAAAGGATAATTTAATGTTTTTGATGCCACTTAATCAATCCGGAAATTGAGTTGTTTTTTTCCTCAGGTAAGAATGACTTTGTATGGAGTTTCATGGTGGATTAGACTCAACTTTGGACAAATGTTCATTTACTGGATATTCAAAAGTGACTATTGAGGAATAGGAAATATTTGGGCTTGGAGTTTAGGGAAAAATTCCAGACTGCAAATAGGAATTTGGAATTAACTGGCATGTGGAAGATGCTTGCCATGAGTTCGGATGAGCCTACAGAGCCAGTGGGTACATCTAGAAAAGATTTGAAGACTGACTCCTGGAGAACCCTCCATGTAGGCAACTCAGCTCTCCCGTCCTGGGTTCAGAGACTCTGGTAAGTCGAACGTATTTTGGTAAGATTATACTGCTCATTTGTATATTGTACTTAGAGCAAAACATTTATTAACACAGCTGTAACACAGCTCCCTCTGTGAGAAAGTCTTATTTGAGTTTATATACATCTTTTTTGTTGTTGAAAGCAGCTCTTTTCTGTTAAGATGCTACTATCGGGTGGGATTTGTTTTGAATGTGTCTGTATGTCTGTATAAATTCTCCTTGTTTGGGAGAATATATCTAAATATATCTAAATATGTATCTAAATATATCTAAATATATGTTGTCTGCTTTTCAGTGTTACTCATTCACTCTTCACTACCCAAGCTCTGACACTTTTATATGATACTTTTGCGGTATGTAACCTACAGAGCCTTAAACAAGGAATATTTAGAGAGAGAAGTTGGTATTAAAGACAAATGAAAATCTACACATCTCAATTTACACCGTCCTGAGTTCAACTTCATTGAGTCTTTGATTTCTTCTGTAAAAACTGATGATAGTAGAGGTATTTAAATTTATCACGAGGACCAGTGTTAGTGGATGCTAAGTTACTGGGCTTGTTTCTTTTTTTACTCTACCCATTCATTATTATTGCTTGATTGTTTTGTAAACAAGTTTTTTTCATCTTCTCTGAGGGTTTGATTTTGTGAGACTATAAAAACTACACCTACATTATATAGGATGTTTTTAATATATTTTATTTTAATACAGAAAACTTTTCCTCTTCCACTGGATATAGGCAGTAAAATATATCATATTCTGCAGATTTTTAAAATGTCAATAATGGAGATAACATTTGTAAATGCAAATTTTTCACAAAACTGACTACATATTTCACCCAAATATGCATATTGCCCTAAGTTCAACTTTTCTATATTTAGAAAGCATCGTAATAAAATCATGGGGGAAAGTGCAAAAGCTTTGAATATACTGGACTTTTGCTTGACAAATAAGGTGGAGATACTTTATCTCTTTGATAATCAGAAAGATATTTAATAATTAGTCATAAGACAATTGATTGGGTGATTGAAACCTTCCTCTAAACAGCAGAATGGAAATAAGAGAAGCTGAGTGCCTTCCACATGGATGCTTTGAAATCCCTGGTTCTGAGTGTGTCTAAGTGAACTCTCCTGGTTGGTTTTCTGAGAACTGACTTATGAAAATAGTCAGTTCTTCATTATTATATTCAGCCTCTGTAAAAACCACCACTGCTCAGTTTCTCACTTGCTGCTGGTCTCTCTAATGCACTGTAGTCTCTAAAAGAAATCCTTTTCTGCTTAGGCTTCCATGACAAGGCACCTAAATTGCAGTCTCAATAGAATGACATCTAGAATTTAGATAAGAGGTATTCTCAGTTTCCTTGAGGGGTCTCTAGTTATTCCAGTACTGCTGCTCAAAATATTATGAGTGTTATTATTATTCTTAGCAAGTTTCACATACTCACATTTTGTACCTCATTGTAAATATATATCATGTAAAGAACCATTTAGAATTTGGAAGGCTGCATTGTTATGTTCCATCTTCAGGAGCCCCAGTGTACTGTTACTGTATAATTAAGTGTGAATATGTAGCTCTCAATCTAGGGCAACCACCTGAGACAACACTGAATAGATATTTGCAGCCCCAAGAGATGAGAATTCACTGCATGACTTGGGAAGTGATAGCACTGGCATGATGGCCCATGGTTACAAAATGCGTGTACTTTCATACGCAAGTACTTTACAGTGTGTGTCTCTCACCAGACAGTGGTAGCAATGCTGAGATCTATGAAAATGACAGGAGAAATGGGGGTGTGTTCAGGCACACATGACCCTCACTAAATATAGAGTACATCCTGTCAATGGCTATCAGCAGAGAAGAAGGGTGCAGCCACATTCCCAGTATGCATCAAATATTCAAAGTATTCCTCAGAGGCTACCATAGGCTGTTTTCTATGGTATGCTGGCCAGCAAGGAGAATCCCCTCACAATTCTTAAGGCTACTGGCTATGATGTAAAGGAAGAAGTGGAGAAGTAAGGGGAGAGGAGGGGAGGGAAAGAAAGATGGGAAGGGAGGGGAGGGGAGGACAGGCAAGGGAAGAGGAGGAGAGAAAGAAAGAAAGGGAAAACGGGAGGGAACCACCTTTGAGAATTCAGAAAACTTCTATTTGGCTGGGAAATCATAAAAAAATCAGAAAATCTCACCAGTGCTCCCAACCTAAAGCCTGGCGAAATACCACCTTTCATACATTTAAACTGGAGGTGAGATGGATCTATCTAATCCCACAACAAATCCAAATCGGAGCTGAAGAGAACAAAATCACTCAACTGCCT
>PVIR01030328.1:0-20352 GCA_004026965.1 Petromus typicus | reverse complement strand
ATCCTCCTGCCTCTGCCTCCCGAGTGCTGGGATTACAGGCGTGAGCCACCACGCCCGGCACTGTGGTATGTGGTACTGGTTGCTGCTGGGTGTGGGTCTCCACACCCAGTATTGTTATGTGGTTACCGGGGAATCGAACCCGGGCCCTTGCGCTTGCAAGACAGGCGCTGGAACCACTGAGCTAACTCCCCGGCCCTAGAGGTATTTTATTAGTGAGTTTTTCTACAGAGTTGACTTTACTTGAAAAACTAATTTACATTTTCATAGAAATGGAAATATATGAGAACTTTTAAGAATTCCTTGTTTCGTTTTCTTTAGGAGATTGAACTGTCTGATCTCAAAAATGAACTTTTGTCTATTAAGGAGCAACTTGAAATAGAAAGAGAAGAAAAAGTAGGTTTTTTTTTTTTTTTTGCATTATAGGTAAAATGATTGTAGGTTATTTGAATGAAAAAATTAATTAAAAAACTATATATATGTACTCTAATAAACATCATTTTCTTCAAATATTATATGTAGGATACCAATATTTAAAATGTAATTATTTAGTTTTAATATGCCTTTGTTTAACATGGTGTTTAGGTGCAAATTTGTATTTTTATAAATGTCATTTTGAAACATATGATAAATTAGGGCAGCTGGAGATAAAAAATATTTTTTTCCTGTTAACTTTTTTCCTGAATATTTAGTACATTCTTTCAATTAAATGTTTAGCATTAGGAATGTATGTGCACTTTTAAGACTAAAAATACTTTTAAATATTCCATAACTGTTTGAGAAATATTATCTCATATATTTAAATACAAATATATTTAATGTAGCTTTAAAGTTATTTATTATTTCAAAATAGTGGCTTATATCTGTGTAGCATTTAGCAGTTTACAAAGTGAATTGCCTAACATTTTAACATAACAAATACTATTTTTTTTTCTTTTTATATGGCAAGCCCTATACTTAGTATCCTACTTACATCAAGTTTTATCCTTGCAACAGTGTTGTACAAGATACTAAGTATATTCATTTTGAAAAGTTATTTATTCAGAATCACCTAGTGAAAAAGAAGAATGTCTAGAGTTCAAATCTATTTTTCATGGTGTTGAAATCTCATCAGTTAATCACTCCACAGCAGTTTAGAACATGCACACTTTGTGAATTTATCTTTCTTTGTATTTTTTTTTATCCTTTTCATTGGTGGAAAATCTTACACAGTATATATTTTATAATTGTGAGTTTACTGTATATAAGTATTCACATAGCATTTTGTTTTTACATTAAGATAGTTCTTTCAGTCTGTGCCTTTGATTATACAGTGTTGCAGGATCTTCAAAGGCTAGAATTGGGCTGAGGATTTAGCTCAGTGGTTCCAGCGTCGGCCTGGCAAGTGCCCGTTAACCACATACTGCAATGCCGGGTGTGGTAACTCATGCCTGTAAGCACAGCACTTGGGGGGCAGAGGGGAGGCAGAGGCAAGAGGATTGCTGTGGGTTTTTTAGGCTGGCCTAGGTTACATAGTGAGTTTGGGGCTAGTCTGAACTACAAAGCAAGACCCTGTCTTAAAAAAAAAAAAAGGGCTGGGGCCGGGGAGTTAGCTCAGTGGTTCCGGCGCCTGTCTTGCAAGCGCAAGGACCCCGGGTTTGATTCCCCGGTAACCACATACCTATACTGGGTGTAGAGGCTCACGCCCAGCAGCAATCAGTACCGCATACTACAGTGCCGGGCGTGGTGGCTCACGCCTGTAATCCCAGCACTCGGGAGGCAGAGGCAGGAGGATTGCTATGATGTGAGTTTGAGGCTGAGCTCAGGGCCAGCCTGAACCACAAAAGTGAGACCCTGTCTCAAAAAAAAAAAACCTTAAAAAAAAAAAAGGCTGGAATTATGTTTTATCTTTGATTTTTCTTTAAAACACAGGGCTTTGCAATATTTATATATTCAATATTATTAAAGAAATGACTAAGTAGATTACTGTGATAATGCTGTTCATACTTTGTCTTACTATTTCAATGTATCAATAGAATTTGAGTTCTGGTCATTTGATGTTTTGTTGTGTTTCCTGCACCCTTGCTGGGGATTGAATAAACTAGGCCCTGTTACTGAACTACATCTCCAGCCCTCAGTTTTTGATGTCCTTGATTAAATGACAGTCTTCAATTTTTTATTCTTAAGCTAATAAACATGAATAAGACTTCTATTATCTTAAAAAAATCTTAAAACCTTTACCTATTCCTTCAGCTACCAAACCATCTCTGTTCTATTTTGTTTGTTTGGTGTTTTTGTTTATTATTTAATTTGTGTGTGTGTGTGTGTGTGTGTGTGTTGTCAAAGTATTTTTTTTTAAATTCTAATCTTTGTTGGTACATTATGAATACACATCATCATCGCATTCAACATTGAGAGTTTGTACCAGAATATGACATGACTTGATTCTCATTTTTCCCTTTCCCCCATCCACCCTGCAACTCCCGACTCCCTATGTGCATGAGCTTTGTTTCCTTTTTTATTACTATCACATTCTTTTTCCCCTCATTATTTACCCCTACAATCTCTTTGCTTTTAAATATTTTCTATTTTACAATATCAGCTATAGTTCTATGGGTGTTTATTGCTGACTTGACCTTGGCTCTCCAACCCTGTGATTCTTCCAGGGCTGCACCTCATGCAAATACCTGGAGCCCCGAGAAAAGCCAACCCGCAGTTGCTACGAGTCCTAGGTTCAGCCAGCTCTACACCTAAATGCCATCCAGTCATTCACCCTTTCCTGGAGATACTTGGATTAGAGTCACTCAACAGCTTCTGCAGTCCATCGCATCCACTGTTATGCACTCCTGATGTCTTTCTCTGTGGGGGCCTCCAAGGTCTTTTACTTCTAGTCATGACCCTCTTCCTCACACACTTTCAGCACTGGTGTTTGTCACCTCACTTTCCCTATGGATTCCAGTTATCCTTGCAAAACTTTCCTGGGTCTTGGGGATCTATCTCCCTCCTTCTTTTTCCTAGGTTGCTGTACTCTAGCATCTGATCTCCCAGTCCTGGAGAGGCTGATACGCTGCTGCTAAGTGCTTTGCCATTTTCTGGAAGTCTGTGTTTCCTCTTTTTGTCCTCTGGAAGCCAAGATATTTTTAGTCATTGTAGTATTGCTAGTTTAGCAAATATACTTGGTTGAGAAAGACCATACTGTAGGCCCTTAGAGTAGTACCCAATTGTCATTATATCTAAGATCAACTATTGGTGGATGGTAGAATGCATAACAAAAATAATAAATATGGTCATAGTGGCACTGACTGTAATGCTAGAATTTGAGATGCTGAAGCAGGAGTGTGGCCAAGAGTTTGAGGCCAATGTGGACTGCATAATGAGTTCAAGGCCAGCCTGAACTACATAACAAGACTCTGTCACAAACAAACAACACTGAGTGCTATTAAAATCATCCTGCTACTGTAGCTCCTGTCATAGTGAAGTGAGTTCTCTGAATAAGAGCAGCACTGTGGGAGATATACCATCTTGTACATAAGGCATTTAATGTAGATAAAAGTTCATAGAGGCATTATGGACAGGCAAAGTATGTTTGATGCCTAAAGTTCCACATACAGAAATAATGTCCCTTTTCTGAGAACTTTATGGCTCCTTGGAACAATTCTGTTCTACAGTTGTCATATTATAGCCATACAACATTATAGTTTCTTTTTTTTTTTTCCTACTGAGTAAGTTCTGTAGTTTATCATGCTTCCCATTCGGACAACCTCTCTCTCTTCATTTTGATCTTGACTGCTTCTATACATAGAAATCCATTCTTCCTTTCTACCTCGCTTCCTCTCTCCCTCCCTTCCTCTCTTCCTCTCTTCTTTCTTTCCTTGGATTGAACTCAGGCCCTTGTGCTTGCAAGGTAAGCATGGTACCACTTGATCTAAATTCCTGGCCAACATGCCCAGTTCTTTAGCAAAGGTGTATATTATTTACTAAGTATTTTATTATTCTATTAGTCATATGATTACTTTTGCTTCTTAGCATCTTTTTTTCTCCCTCATCTTTATCTCATGTTGAAATTTTGTTCATTTTATGGTTCCACTTGAAACATATCTTACTGCACAAGGAAAGCTAATTTAGCTTCTAAAGGCCCATAACATTTTGAATTTCTTTGCAACTCTTCATAATCTAGTTACTTGTCCTAAATCCCTTACTCTATAATCTTGTTCACCCACTTCGTTTTAAAGTAAGAAAGTTGATGAAAATGTAAATGAGTTTTGAACGTATGATAGATATTGTAAAATAGAAAATATTCAAAGGGAAATGGGGGTAGGAGTAAGTAAAATAGAGAGGAAAGAAAAATTATGATGGTAATTTAAAAAAAAGGAAACAAAGTTTATATGTATCCAGGAGAGGAGGTTGTAGGGTAAGGGAAGTGGAAAAAATAAGAATCAAGACATATCATATACTGGTACAAATTGTCATCGTTGAGTGTGATCATGCTATGTATATACAATGTACCTGTTTCACAATAAAATTTAAAAAAAAGTTGAGATTAAGACCTTATAGCTATGCATGAGAGACACATCAGAATAAAAAGAAAAAATAATCAAAACCAAATAACATCTGTAGAAAGAAGCTAATTTAATGCTTTCCTTTTTGTTATTTGATAAGATTGAGACGTTAGTGAGCGAACTTGATTTTGCACTTGCATAGCAGGCACTGGAACTACTGAGCTAAATCCCCATCCCCCTTTCTTTATTAATAATTCTTAGGAAAGGTTTTCATAGTAAGAATATTCACTTATTATGATAGTGGTTATCTTGTGTATTTTTTATCTTGTGTAAATTTTACGTTTATTTTTAATAGGAAAAACTCAAAAGAGAGGCAAAAGAAAGCACAGTTACTTTGAGAGAAAAAAAAGACAAGGTAAGAGATTTATACAGTTTTCTAAGTTGCATAATTGATTTTTTGACATTTACATAGAAATAATTTTTAAGTAGGAAAATAACATCTAAAATATAATTTCATTTCCTAAATTACTTCTTACTAAAATCACTAGCTAAAAAGTTTAAAACATTTGTCATTTGGAGACTTGGAGTCTTTATAATTCATATTCTATGTCACCTTAAATTAGGCACTTCTGTATTTATCCTTGGAAGATTTCTAATATTGGATGGAAAATATTTTCATTTAAAAAGCTTAGAGGAAGTACAGCTCATTATTAGAGTACTTGGCCTATCTTGGAAGTTCCTGGTTCTTTCACCAGCACTAAACAAAAGTCTTCTAAGGCATATATTTAGATTATATCTAATTTGAGTTTTGAGAGGGCTAAATAAATGACATTCCGAGGTGAGCATGGTGATGCACATCTGTAATCTCAACACTCAGGAGGTTGAGGCAAGAGGATTGCTATGGGTTTGAGGGCAGCCTCAAACTGGGCTAAAAAGTGAGAGCCTGTCTCAAAAGTAGTCAAACAATCAAATCAATCAATTTCTGTCATTTGTACTCAAGTTCTTTTTTGAAAATGGATTTTATTGCTACATTTTATATGTACACTATGATCACATTCACCATTAAGGGTTTGTACCAGTATATAACGTATCTTGATTCTCATTTTTTCCCCATTCTCCTGCCCTCCCTACAACTCCCCGCCCCCTACATATATAGTTTTGTTTCTTTTTTTAATCATCAAGTTTTCTCTTTCCCTTCTTTTCTAGCCCCTACTCACCCTTTACCCTTTGAGCATTTTCTTCCTGTTTCAAAACACCTATGATACATTTCAGAACTCATTTACACCTTCAGTTTCTCATACCAGAGAAACGATATGGTATTTACACATCTGTGTCCTATTTATTTCACTTATGAGTATGTTCTCAGGTTCTGAACCAATTGGGAACAAGGGAGAACCAAGAGTATTTTTATTGTTAATAAATTAATATTAAGAAGTATAATTTTTAACTGAAACCAAGAAAATTTCTCAGTTGTGGAACCCCTGATTAGATGGATTTACTGATTTATCATGTAGAGCTTGACCACAGTAGACATACCCATTTAATGCTCTGCTTTTGTAAATATCTGCATAAAGGAGCAGGGCAGATGTGTGTTACTTGGAGGGATGGCATAAGGAAAGAGCTATAGTGTATTCAGTTTCTTATTTTCTTTTCTTTCTTTTTAAAGAGAGAGTCTTGCTGTGTAGTTCAGACTGGCCTTGAACTCACTGTGTAGTCTAGGCTGGGCTCGAACTCACACCAATCCTCCTGCCTCAGTCTCCTGCTGCTGGATTATAGGTATGCATTACAGTACCCAGTTGTAATGAATTTCTTCTTCCAAATTCACCAATCACACTAATTTATTGTTCGGCTTCTAAAGAGGTAGAAAGAGATTAGGAGTGTTACTGTAGAGAAACTCCCTAAACTGGAAGGGAAACACCACGTTTGCCAAGGAGTAAATACTGTATATGTAGTAAAAATTACAGCGCAAAAAAGTGCCTGCCTTTGTGAGTGAATCACTGGAAATACATTCAGAAGCGAATATAACTTGTAAGGAATTGTGTTTCTCCTTGATGTATTATAAAGAGAGGTAAATATTCTATGGTGATGACTTCTTTTAGTTTGTGAATAAAGTGTTCTCTGATATAGCCACAAAATGGTGGGGCAGTGATTTTAAATTGCTGTTCTTAGGCCTATTAGAAAAAAAAATTGTTCCAGAAAACTTCACATTTTGGGGGTTCGAAGCGTGATCCTTTATGAATCCAGGGAGCAAAATATTACTTTAATCAAAATTATACATTCAGCCATGATAAAGAAGTATTAGGAAAATGATACAGATGTGCAACTCTCTGAAAAATGCTACCAAAAGTCAGACCTATTGCAAAAATGATTATGAAGTCAGACCAGTAGAACTAGGCACAAAAGCTATGACAAATCTCATTTAGTTCTTTATTTTATAGATCGATACATTTAGGCATAGAGATGCTTTGAGATTTAATTACAATCACCTGGCAAGAAAATAAAAGATTTAGGAGAAAAGAATATATTACATGGCTCCTACTTCATTGTTTTTAAATAATACTTTCAGTCACTTCCTAAGCCTACATCCTGTACTCTAAAATTTTTACAAGTTTTTGAAGTATTGTCCTTGTAGCCATTGTGTATATGTGTCTTATTCTCTCATGTTAGTGTGATTGTAATGATTGTATTCATGGAAATGACAGTGACCAAGAAAATGAAAAAATAAAAAGTGGTGAGTGTGGATTTCATGTGGATTTCTACTGAACCAATTATTACTAGCATTTACTAGAAAGCTAGGTTGAAATAATGTTTAAGTGTTTAGAGTGTCAGAATTGAAAGAAATTATCATTTTCTCAGATTTCTGAAAGTTTAATTATTTTCATGATTTTCTCCCTTTTTTGAAGATCACTGAAACTGTTGTGTAGTTGAAAAGTCTGATATTTTTACAAATGAGATAGAAGTATGAACACTTGAAAAAAAATGAATTAAAATAATAATAAATTTCCTTGTCGATTTTAGACTATCAAAATGAACTACAGATTAAAACTTTTTGCCACACAGTTTTCTCTTATAAATCTTCAAATTTTTGTTAGTAGAGACTTCAAGTATTTGTTTTCTTAGCTCAAAGATAAGTGTACTCATCTTACACAGGCAAGTATTCCTTAAAATAATTGTCACTACAAAGTTTAATCAATAACAAATTTGAGGATAAATTCCAGTTTTAGTATTCTAGTTGTTGTAATGTAATTAAAGAAATAAACTATACTTAATTTTAATGATGTTTTTACTCACTTTCGTTTGATGCAGAAAATACAGACATCTTTACAGGAAGCATTTGAAACTAGTTGCAGGAAATTTGATTCTAAACCAACTCCTCCACAAAATGTATCTCAAAATTTCTTATCAACTGATTATGGTAAATCCAAAGATAAAAGAGGCTCTTTGAGGACTTCTGCCAAAAGCTGTTTGTCTACACCAGTAACAAAGGTTGGTTAACATTTCCAAAGTAGTAGCAATACTTTTTATTAATTAAAAAAGAAAGTTCTGGTATCATATACTGTATATCTAGTATTATACAAACATATAAACTAATTTCTTGAAATTTTCAATTATTTTATGTCAGCATGAAATAGTTTCACTTTTACTATGCTAGTAAGTTAGAATGGAATATTAGATAGATTCTATTATAATTTGCTGGTCATTTTCCAATGTGTAAGTCTCTGATGTGGGAAATCTGGTTCTGACTTGATATTTTATAATGATCACTTTCATGATGTTGGAGGTGTTGGCTTTCTAGTAGATGTTCCAGATGACCCTTCAGGATAGCCCCCAACCATGTTCTCATAGTCCACTAAGAGCAAGTTGCACTCCTTACTGGGCAGCTTGGTGCCCTGCTTGGTCAAAAGCAGGTGTCTGTATCATTGTAGCACTTGACCTGTTTGGCCAATTTAGCCTTCTAGATCAGCTAATCTTCTCCATAGATTGCTGAGGGAACTTGGGGGTCAAGGGTGGGGCAAGCTAGGGCTTGTGCTGACCAGGATCAAGAGGAGTCTGCTAAAATTGTGAACTTTTGAAGAAAGTGTCTTGTATCAAAAACATGTGAATTAAATTCCTATTGAAAATTTCTGCCCTATACACTTGCCCATAATAATAGAGATTTCTGATTGCTAATGACTCAAATTGCCTTGAAATGATTTATTAAATTCTTTACTAATGATAGATGTTATATTTGATAATACATTTCTTTTTATTTTTGGATAGTCCTAAATCCTCATCCAAAATTTCTTCCATACATATTTGCCAGTAACAACAGAAATTTCTGATTTCTAAAGATTCAAATTGCCTTCAGAAGAGTTATTAAATCTTTTGCTAATAATAGATAATATATTTGATAAAACAATCATTTTTTATTTTTGGATAGACATATACTGTGAAGACACCAACTAAACTACAAATACAGCAAACAGAAGAGAAGAATAAACTCAATGAAGAAAATAATAGAAAGAGAAAAATCCTTGATGCTAATTCAGACAGTTCAGAAACTACAGATCTCTGGGTAAAAATGCTATAATTATTTGTTTGCATCATTTATTATTTTTCTGCATTATTTTTGATTTGTATGTATATTATAGGTACATAGTATTTAACATTATAATACTGAAAAAAAGCTCCACTGTGTCACAGAATCTTTATGCTTTTATAGCTTTTTAGAGAAATTGAGATTCAAATAATTTCTTTCTGAATTTCAGAAAACACAGCATTTGAAAATTCTTGATACAGCATAGTTAGCATATGAAATAATTAATAATGATGTTGTTTCTGTTAGAGTTTTATAAAGGAGTTTTTATGTATGTTTAAAAAATAAAGATAGGGCAAACATTTTCATCTTGCTGCAACCAAATCTGTTATTAATGGCTCCTCCTCCAGGTTTTTTTTTTTTTACATTTTGTATGTGTTATTTTATTTTGTATCATTTATTAATTAATGTTTATATTAAATTATGGGTTGACAATTGTAATTTTTCTGTTACTCCAAGGAGTTCATACAGTAAGGACAGCATGTCAAAGGAGAGTATTTCTTTCAATACTGTTTATTCTCTGTTAACATATACAAATATTTTTTGAAGGCATAATGATGAATTATTGTGAATAATTAGACTTAATTTGAAAAAAGATTATTCCAAGTGGAGCAGTGTACCAAAAATTCTTAGCGACAAAATTCCAGTTAAGGCCTTTTGTTTTTATTATTTCTGTATAAGATCCAGTAAGCTTCCATTCTGCTTTGGGAGCCTCTATTTTTATTTGTTCTGAAATTACAAGGAGCTGAAGTCTTAAAACCCTAATTGATAATAGTTAACTTATACAGTTCTTACTTTAGAACCCCTTTGTTTCACATGAGGTTGATTTGAAAATACGATGTTTAAGTTAAACAAAAATAACTAAGTAAAAGACAATTTGTCATTAATGCCTTCTTTGAAGTCAGCATTACCCAGATATCTAAGCCAAATAAAGACATCATAAAAAAGAAATATTGATTACAATCAGTATTTCTTATGAATTAGATATAAAATACTCAATAAAATGTTAGGAAATTTATTCCAGTAGCCTATTTAAAAGGGTAATTCATTTTGGCCAAGTGGAATTAATCCCATAGATGCAAGGGAAACTCAACATAAAATTCATCAGTGTGGAATGAAGTAGACAAACCACTAATCTCAATGGAGCAAAGGCATTTAACAAATAATACCATTTTATGATAAACACGCTTAGAAAACTAGAGATGGAAGGAAAGTTCCTCAATCTGATGGAGTGCTGTACTTAATGAAAACTCCCAGCTCAAGTATATTCCTTGGTTAAAAAACGAAAACTTTTTCCTCTAAGACACAGAATGAGCTAGGATACCCAGTCTCACCAGTGCTGTTTAGTACTATTTTTAAAGTTCTAATTTGAGTTATTAGAAAAATGAATGAAAGTCATGCAAATAGAAGAGGTAAAACTTTCTTCACAGACATGATTCTGTGCATAGGAAATTATGTAGACTCTAAAAATATTGTAAGAGGGCCGGGAGTTAGCTCAGTGGTTCCGGCACCTGTCTTGCAAGTGCAAGGACCTGGGTTCAATCCCCGGACCACATACTGTACTGGGCGTGGAGACTCACGCCCAGCAGCAATCAGTACCACATACCACAGTGCTGGGCGTGGTGGCTCACGCCTGTAATCCCAGCACTTGGGAGGCAGAGGCAGGAGGATTGCTGTGATGTGAGTTTGAAGCTGAGCTCAGGGCCAGCCTGAACCACAAAGCAAGACTCTGTCTCAAAAAACCTTAAAAAAAAAAAAAACAAAAAACCCTAAAAATATTGTAAGATTTTTATAAGTTTAATTGTAAGATTAACTTAATAAAATAAGAAACAAGATTCACTATCTAGAAATCAGTTATGCTTCTATACACTGTTTATGAGCAATCTAAGAAGGAAATTAAGGAAGGAGTTTTATTTACTGTAACATCTAAAAGAATTAGTTTGGAGCATATTTAACCAAGGAAAAGGAAGATTTGCATACTAAAAATTACAGAACATAGAAAAATAAAATTAAAGAAGACCCAAATATATAGAGAGGCATTCTGTATTAATAGATTGGAAGACTTAGTGCTAAGATGTCAGTAATACTCAAAGCATTCCCCAGACTCATTGAAAACCTTATCAAAACACCAGTATTCTTTTTAGTCTTTTTTTTTTCTGCAGAAATGGAAAAGTCAGAACTTCATGTGTAATTTACAAAGGATTTCAAATCACTAAAATAATTTGAAAAATAAAGATGAAATCAAAGTACTTATAGTTCCTAACACTGATCCTTAGTACAGAGCTAGTAAATCAGTATACTGGTAGAAGTTTAGAAATAACCCCTCACACATAGAGCAGTTGGTTTTTTTTTTTTTTTTCTTTGAGACAGGGTCTCGCTTTGTAGTTCAGGCTGGTCCTGAACTCACTATGTAGCCCAGGCCAGCCTTTAACTCATGACAATCCTCCTACCTCTGCCTCTTGAGTGCTGGAATTAGAGGCATGAGCCACCACACCTGACATTGTGGTATGTGGTTACTGGGGATTGAACTTGGGACCTTGCACTTGCCAGGTAGAAGCTGGAACTAACTGAGCTAAATCCCCAGCCCAGAGCAGTTGATTTTTTACAAGAGTGCCAACACTATTCAGTGGGGGAAAGTACAGTTTTTTCAACAAATAGTTCTAGGAAAACTGAATATCCACACAAAGAAGAATAAAGTTGAATTCTTATCTTATACTGCATTAAAAAATTGAGTTGGAATGGAGCAAAGAACTGAACATAAGAGCTAAAACCTGTAAAGTTACAAAAATCTAGGGAAAGAGACAACAGAGAAATCACCACGATATTGAAATCATGAGCTTTATGGATATTACATCAAAATCATAAGTAATAAACAGGTTAATAGCATTTCATCAGAATTGTCCTTCTGGGCTCCTTTTATGAACACAAATGTACAATTATCTCTTAAAGATTATTTTCATTTCTTTTGGGTGTATACCCAGAAACAGAATTGCTGGATCATAGTCATGACTATTGTAAGTTTAATAGGATTATACATGCTTATTTTGAGGTCTGATTGTGAGTTGAAGAAGCAGGATGAGGGAAAGAAGGGATGGTGGTAGTATAAAGACTGATAGTGAAATAAAAAAGTACTGGTCAAGGATTTAACTTAGTGGTTCCAGAGACTGCCTGGCAAGCACAAAGTCCTGAGTTCGATCCCTGGTAACCACATAACACAGTGCTGGGCAGTAATCCCAGCACTTGGGAGGCAAAGGCAGGAGAATTGCCACAGATTTGAGGTTTGCCTGGGCTACATGGTGAGCTCAGGGCCATCCTGAGGATCTCAAAAAAAAAGTACAGTGTCTTATATACTGTATTTCTCATAACCTATCAGGAAAATATTAAATAAAAATCTAGATTATTTTTTGGCTGATTGAAGATTTTTTTTTTGCATTGTCTGTTCTTGGTTTTCCCTCCATCTTTTCTTTGTCTTTTTTCTCTCCACTCTTCTCTTTCCTGCTTCATTTTATTTTTATTCTTTATCTTCTTCATATGTAATATGTTGACAGTTTTTAATAATATCATAATGAGGGAGCTTCAAAATTATATTTTTGTATTTTTCTTTAGAGCATGGTTTCTGAGGAAGAAACACTGAACAAAGTATACAAACATGATAATTCATCAGTTTCTCATTTTCGTGTTGTAACACCAAAAAAAGTAGGTTTTAAATTATATTTCAGAAAAAAATTTAAAAGCTGGACTTTTTAATACAAAGATTAAAAATACAGTGATTTTCTTTTTTTATTTTGTATTTAGACCCCTTCATCTCTAACAACTCCTGGATCTGCACTCAAATTTGGACCTGTGAGAAAAATACAAGATGACCGTTGGGCTGTTATTGCTAAAGTGGACAGGAGAAAAAAACTAAAGGAAGCAGAAAAGTTATTTATTTAGGAAAATCAGTGTAATAATGGAACTTAAGAACATCAAATTTATAGTTTTTCCCCCCCAAAGCCAAACTTTACCTTAAAGTTAAGACTTTTCAGTTTGCATAAAAATTTGTGGGTTTATATTACTATATTTTATACTGATTGTGAAATAACTATATATCTTCTGGCAACTTGCTATTAACTCAGATAATTATATGATTATATTTTGTTACTTTTTCCTGTATTCAATATTGTTTTCAGATTTTTAGTTTGAAACACTAGAAATGCTTTATTGAGATTTATTTTTTTCCTTTGCTATTAAAATATTTTGGATGCAAATTAATGCTTCGTATTGATTCCGTGAGGATACTTGAATAAATCATTATAGTTTTAAGAATAGCATTTTTTAAATTATAAGAGCATATTTAATAGAATTTTAAAGTTCTTAGCAGTTTTGATTGCTGAATTCATGAAACTGTCAGATGGCTTTTTGTGGCAGGAAAGAAGTTTATAGCTATATGACTTTCTGAAATGAATTAAGCAAATACCTATTGTCTAATAAGACTTAACTACAATTCTAGATACTGGGGATATAACAGTAAACAGAGAGGAAAGTATACCCTCTTCTTGAGTTTGTATTCTGGTAAAACAGACAATAACCCAAACATCCACTATTTTAGTTAGTGATAATTACTAAAAAGAAAACAGGAAATATTATTAGAAGATATAAAAGAAGTTGACTTTTTAGATAGGGTAATCCTCATTTAAATGATATTTGAAGATTTGATGAAAATAATAAGTGAGTTTAAGACTATCAGGAAAGAAGAACACTTCTGGCAGAAAGAAAAGGAAATATAAAAACCCATGGGTGAGAATATGCTTAATGACTCTGGGGAGCATCAAAGAACTCAGTGTGGCTGCATGGTAGCGAGCAAAAAAGAAATGGAAGAAAGAGAAGGCCTGACAGGTAAATCTGAGTGGGCTTTATGTGAAGTATGTAGTCCACTGATAAGAAATTTGATTCGTTCAGAATAAGATGTAAAATTATTGGATAATTTTGAACAAAGAAGAGCCAGGATCTAACTTATGCTTTAAATAGGATTTTTCTGGCTGATGAATTAGGGAAAAGCACCTTTTTAAGTAGTGCATATATGAGACTGTAGTGGCTTAAACAGGGATGAGAAAAGGAAAGTAAAATTGTGAACTTTAGATCTACAGTAGAGTAAATCCTTGGATTGAAAGTTCTTATTCTGTGAATATTCCATAAGATGAACAAACATATTAATTTTAACTTGATAAATGAACTGTGTCTTACAGTATGAATACTATATGATGCCGATGATGATCTTCTCTCTTACTCTCCCATCTCTCTGTGCCTCTGTTTATATATGTGTCTATCTGTCTCTCTCTGGGGGATTGTGGGTAATCATCTCCCAAAATGTTGTGGAGGATGTCTCATCTGCAGAGGATCAGGAGAAAAACATTTAGATTACCATTTTAATTTTTCAAAGAATGTTCCTTTTTTTAATAGAAACAAACTGAATTAGTTGTCTTTTAAGGTATGAAGGATTATTTTTCCTTGCTATTTTTGAACACACCAGGCTTGGTTCTGTTTTAAAGCCTCCCCATTCCCTCTAGCACTTACAATTACCTTTACACTTGTAACATACTGCATCTTAAAATGTTTATTAATTGTAGCACTCACTAGTATATAGATTTTACAAGATAGGGATTTTTGTCTACTAAATTGATGCATTCAGGTGGCTAGAACAATATCTGGTTGATGGCAGGTACTCAGTATTTGTTGAACTCAGTTAATAGTAATACATGTTAAGAAAAATTACAAGTACCATATTTGTGCTTCTTACAGTTAGTAAAATTTTAGGACCAAAATGTTGAATGCATGATTTAGAGATGAGATCATGTTAGAAATTAGAAAATTATGAAACTTTTGAAAAGCACAGTATGTAGTCGCCCATGTTTGATTCTTTGAAGAGTTCAATTTTGACAGCTCCAGAATACAATTTGTAGCCATTAAGATTTCTTACTTTTAAACAAGTTTTTCTAAAAAGAATTAAATTGTGTTATATACATGTACCAGCTCCCCAGAATAAATGTAACTGTAATATTACAAATATGTACTATTAAAAATAACTTTTGAAAAGTTCTAATGTTAATAATTGCCAAATGTATAGTTTATGAAAATTTTGTAAGCAAAGTACAGAATTATTAACACCTTTTTGAGAGTTGTGCATTTTAGAGGTGATTATAGGAAAGTCTTTGACCATATCCCATTTTTGGGTTGTGGAAAACTTTTCTTGCCACTCTCTATAGGACTGACATGTTTAACTGAAGAGTTTAGGTTAAACTGGACATACGGAATCCAGCGTTTTCTTTTCTTTCTTACCTTGGTTCTTCCTAAAGTGACCATGCATTCCACTTCCATGCTGTAAGTTTTACAGGGCAGTAGAAGGATGGCTCTGTTGAAGTCATAAATTTAATCCACTACAATTTAGTAAAAATAGGTTTGATAAATTGGTTGTATACTTTGTGAAGGAAATAAATTGGTCTTACTGAGATAAATGATATACTAATATTGAACCTTTGATATAGCTTTGGTAGCATTATCTGGACAATGGCCACGTAGAAGTTTTTCACTTGGTAGTTCATTATGTAGCTTTGTCTATAGACAGATAACTGTTTTTGTAGAAACAGGTTGCAGGTTTATGTCTTTAGAAAATAACACATAAGTTCTGGTGCAAAAAACAAGTGATGGTACGTGCCTATAATCCTGGCATTCTGGGGGGCTCCGGCAGGAGAATCAAAAGTTCAAGTCCCATCTGGGTAACTTAGTGACTTAGTGAGAGACATTCTCTCTCTCAGAATCAAGGCGAGTGGGCTGATGATGTCGCTTAATATGAAGATCTTGGGCTTAGTCTTCAATAACACTAAAGCACACACACTTTAGAATGTGTATAGGCCATACACTTCAGAAGAAACAAAAGAGGGTTTCACCTGAGTATTGTCGGTTAAACACAAAAGCATTTGTTAGCCACACTAGAGCGGGAAGGGTTGTGAAACTCAGAAATCTGTTTTTGGTTATATTGTGAGAATAGAACCAAACAGGTTCACTGCAGTTAAAAACTAGATGAGAGGGAAAGTGTTGAGTTTTGAAATACCATTTGGGACATATAATGTTGAGCTATCTTAGATATTCAAGTGGAATTATTGACTAGGCTGTTGGACAAATGAATCTAAGGTTTTCCAAAAGGAGAGATCCTTCATAATCATTGACACATTGATGTCATTAAAATACGAAGCTGAATGCATTCTTTAAAAATAATATATAATTAGAGAAAGGAATTAATACTGCACATTGCAGCAGTGAAACATTTGAAAGTGAAAAGGGTTATAAGTTGACATTGTGAAAGAAAGAGGAATTGATAGAGGAGGAAAAATCCCCGGAGGTGGTAGGGAGCATGGAATCCTATAAAACAAATGACCAAGGAGGTATAGTATTCCTTTGTATCTACCCCTGTTGAGTGGCAGTAATTGAAAGCAGGAAATAAATAATTGTATTTGGAGTTACCTGAATATATGATCTCTGCTCTCAGTGACTCACAGCCAAGTAGCAAGTATTTTTTTTAATAAGCAAATGAGTCGGTTATAATCAAGTAATTCAACAGTAAGAGATACAGAGGAGTAAGTGATAATTTCATGTAAATATACTTATGCTTCTACTGAGAGAGATGGACTTTGGACATAGTGTTTCAATTATAAAAGAAGAACAAGAAATTTACCAGCAGAAATAGCAGTATAAAAAATGAGATGAAGTGACAAAAACCAAAGCATGTTTTTTTTGTGTAGAATTTTTTGTAGCATTATGTTACAAAACTTGGACTTTTTGGTATGGAAAATAAGTTTAAAAAAAGAAAATCAGACTTCATAGTTTAAAATATAACATTTAAAAATTTAGATATTATAAAAATTTATAAAGCATATGGTCTTTTCATTCTGCCATCCATCCAGTTTTAGAAAAAGGCTTAGGAAGATTACTAAGCATGACTGGAACATAAATCTATTGTAACTAGAAATAGTCCAGGCAAGAGATGGAAAATTTTCTTTGACCTAAAAGCTTAAATTCTAGATTTTTGGATTAGTCCTAATAACTTTGCTAGGAAAAATAAAATATCTTCTACTTCATATAAATGTAAATTAATGATGTCAAAGAACAAGTTGCTTTGGTTGACATAAAGGTTAGAGATACGTTATTCATAAATCACATCCTGAATTCAGTATAATTAATAGTCCACATGCTGTCATAGTACATTAGGGACTTTAATCAGTGAGAGACCAACTGTGGATTAGAAATAGACAAAAGAAAGATAAGACTTAACATTATTTAAGTTATGAAATAAAGTTTAGAGCTGAAGGGAACTGAAAAGGTTTAATTTCAGGAGGTTTTGAGGTATATAAAATCAATCAAAATTAGTTGTAAAATGGCCTTTAATATATGTGTGAATTTACCCCAATGCATTAATATGTGCATATAAAAAATTTCAATAAAAGTTGAAAATGTATTCTGTAATGAAATATATTATGCAAACATTTTTAAAAAGCTAACAATGGCAAAAAAGGGCACATTGTTTATTTCAGTAAAGTTTTGTTTATTTTTAAAATTTTTGCTGTTGCTGGATATTGCTAATTATAGTTAAAAGAAAATTGAGCTATTGTCACTTTTCTCAGTGACTTCTCATAAAATTTATAGCCTTTAAATGAATTACACTTTCAATAAGAAATTTGTTTTCACCAGAAATACTGCTCACAATGCTAAATTCTCAACTTTTCAGTAAGTTAAGAACTATTAATAATTTTTTAGCACTTCTAGTATCCCTAAGATTTTTAGTATTATTTACCAGCTTAAAAGAAAATATAGTTTATTGGATTATCACATTTAATTAGGTCAAGTGTAATTTTCAGTCCAGACCACAGGAGATATGTAGGGTTTTTTGACTGCCTTTCATAGTCTTAGCTCTGCCTTTAAGTTCTGAAAAATTTGCTATGAATCATTTTTCTCATCGCTAAAATGAGATGTTATGATAAGTAGAGGAAATGAACTACACATTTTGAAGTGTTTCCCACAAAGTACTAATAACTTACTGTATTTTAAATTTTTATTAATACAGTCAGGATTGTGCATATATGTGAAAAGTGGGCCTGCGGTGAGTATTAATGAATTCAGTTAACCAAACAAGGAGAAAATTGTCCGGAGTGACAGTGAGGAAGGAGGACTGCTACTCTAAAATTCTCCTCTTTCCAGATTTATCCTATGGGCTCTATCTACATTCAGAAACTGTGTTCCCATCCTGGAAGTACCAGGAATGTCAGTAAAACCCATTTTACGAGGCTGATAGTGCTAGTAGCCATAATTATCACCTACTTGCTGCTTTGAGGTTTTTTAGGCTGAAGTAAATTGGAAGTTGTAGTTCCTACAGAGGGACACCTGATGGCTACCAGAGGGCAGATTTGGCCAGTGATAGGTAACTGTAGTGTATGAAGAGCCAGATGGTCAAGGGCTTTCTACTTTGTCAACATCTGCATCTGCGTTGAATGACTAGGGGTGATAATCTGTGCATGAAAGCTAAGGAAGTTTTTTGTTGTTGTTGTTGTTGTTTTTTTTTTTATCTTTATTGGTACACTACATATATGCATCATGATTGCACTCCATAATGGGGATTTGTACCAGTATAAGACACAACTTAATTCTCATTTTTTCCCATAGCCCTACCCACCCTACTGCCCCCTCAATATACATAAAATTTGTTTCTTTACTTTTTTGTTACAATCTCATCATTTTCCCCCCTTTACCCTATTTTACACTGAGCATTTTCTATTTCACAATATATAACATACAATTCTAGGACTCATTTGTATCTTTATTTTCTCATACCAGAGAAAAGATGCAATATGTACCTATCTGTGCCCTATTTATTTCACTTATGAGAATATCCTGAAGGTATGTCCATTTAAGTATAAATGATTCAAACTTATCATTTTTTATGGCAGAGTAATACTCCATTCTGTAGAAGAACCACAACTTTTTTATCCAGTCTCCAGTTGATGGACACTTGGGTTGTTTCCAGTTTTGCTGGCAGGCCAGAGGGTAGATGGTTCCAGAATGAGTACCAGTGGGTAGCTGTCAGGATTTAGGAAAGAGCTATAAGTATGGCATTATCTGTTGCTTCATATATCTTGTAACAAGAGGAGGTCAATGATGAGATTTTTGTGTTATTTTTAAGCAATAGAAAAAAGTTTTATCAGGTGTTTTTTATTTTTATTTTTGGCAGTACTGGGGATTGAACTCAGACCGTTGTGCTTCCAAGGTAGCGATCGTACCACTTAAGCTAAATCCCTGGCCCATTTATCAGGTGTTTTATGAGTTTATGATGTGTAATATTATTAATTGTGGGGAGTTAGTGTGTACACATGCCGTATCTTAATCCTATTTGCTTCTCCTTTCCCACCCCTCCTCTTCTCTCACTAGTTTCCTTTTCTGCCTCCAAAAGGTCTACCTCCCTGTTTCCTATCGTCTTATATTTTGCTATTTCAATTATTTATACTTTAGTTGTCTCATTCAAGAGAAACCATGACATTTAATTTTGTGTCTGATTAATTTCACTTAGCATTATGGTCTCAAGTTGCATATATTTTCCTACAAATGGCTCAAATTTATAATTTATATATATACTGCATTTCCTTTACCCAGTCATCTATTGTTGAACGTATAGGCCATTCTCAAGATTTAGTTGTTATTGAATTGTTCTGCTATAAACATAAGTAACACACAACATTGTAACATGTCTTCAGCTCTTGGGAAGATACCCAGCAGGGATATAACTGGGTAGAATGGGATTTCTATTTTTAGTTTTTTCAGGCATCTCCATACTGATATCCCAGTAGTAGTGCTAGTTCACATGCTCACCAACAAAGTTAAAATGTTGCTTTCCCCCAACAATCTCATCAGCATTTACTGTGTTTTGAGTTGTAGTAATAATCATTCTTTCTGGAGTAAAATAGAATCTCAGCGTTATTTTGATTTTTATTTATATAGTAGCAAAAATGCTGGGCACTTTTTCATGTACGTGTTGGCCATTTGTACTTCTTTTGAGAAGTGTTTATTCATTTTGATTGCCTATATTTTGATTGAATGTTTTGTTTAAGGGGATCTAAATTTTTTGAGCTCTTTATATAATCTAGCTATTAGTTCTTTTTTTTTTTTTTTTTTTTTTTTTTTTTTTTTTTTTTTTTTTTTTTTTTTTTTTTTTTTTTTTTTTTTTTTTTTTTTTTTTTTTTTTTTTTTTTTTTTTTTTTTTTTTTTTTTTTTTTTTTTTTT
>PVIR01030327.1:0-20348 GCA_004026965.1 Petromus typicus | reverse complement strand
GGGCACTGTGGTATGTGGTGCTGATTGCTGCTCGGGGTGAGTCTCCACACCCAGTGTTGGTATGTGGTTACTGTTAGGCTCTGCTCGAGCCCACTCGGGAGACGCGGTGCAGGGAAACACGCAGACAGGATATCGCTGCAAACAGCAAGAGGTTTATTCAGGAACTGGCGCCAGGACGGTCCTTACACGGAGGAAAGGAACGGCCTCGAGGGGCGGAGCAACGCAGCTTTTATACCAGATTTCGCAGGCTTTTGGAGAGGTGGCCTTCTTTTATTGGTTAAGTGGGTTTACCGTTAAATCTATAGGTTAGCTCGACTTTTTGGCGCGACTTTTTGGCGGGACTTTTTGGCGGGCTGACGTGGAATGCCTTTGTCTTGTTTATTATCTCCTGGGGGGGGGGGGAGTCTTACTGTAACAGGGAGGCTGGCCTAGCCTTTTATGAGAAACCGGGACTTGGGAAATCGAAACTCAGGCCTGCAAGTTTTTGTAGCAGGGTGAAGCCTGTGCTAAATTTTACCCTTACATTACCAGGGATCGAACCCAGGTCCTTACGCTTGCAGGACAGGCGCCAGAACCGCTGAGCTATATCCCCGGCCCAGAGGTAAAATCTTATAAAAGATAGTTTCAGGACTAGAATGTAACTTCAAATTTGGTCTCACATCAGATTCTATTAAATGTGAAGATGGCTTAAAAAAAAGTGCATAGGAGTTTGCTTGGTGCAGCTGTAGGGTATAAAACTGAACCAACCTCAGCAATGTCACATTTTATGTGAAGCGTAGCTCATCTGAAAACCAACACCTTTAGTCCTAGTTTTTGGTACATTTTGGGTAATTTACATAAGCTTGTTTAAATGAGAATGTTATAGAAAACATCTAAGAGTTGTTTCCTAATTTTATGGCAAAGAGTACTCATATTCTAACTTTAATGTTAGGCACATCAGGCAGTCTGATTATTAAGAAATAAAGTGGTGTACTGTCTTGCTGCAAATTAGGTCTTTCAGAGTGTCATCATAAAATATTATGGACTATTTTAAATAATATCTTTCTGATTGAAAGAAAATGACAAAAAGAGTGAGAAAACTACTTTGCTTCACTTTTTGAATTACACGATTTTATTTTCTACCATATTTCTAACATGATAGCTTTTCTCCCATCTCATCATCTCCTTTGATTTGTGCTAATTTATACTTTTGGCCACTCATTTAATATAGCCTCTTAATGTCATTTCTCATTTATTTGGTGCTGGGGATTGAACTCAGGGCTGCTGCGCTTCTTCTAAGCATAGACTTTGCCACATCCTCAGCCTTCATAGCACCATTCCCAGTTGCCATCACTGCTTACATATAATTTTGCTCATGGTCGGATTCTTTGACTGGTGGTTACTGCTAGGAAAAGAAATGGATAGGAGCTCAACAGCACAGGTGTATTTCAGAACAAGGCTGAGAGGGGCTGCCCTGGCACTGACCAGAGGTTCCTCATACAGGCCATGTGGCCTTTATGGGTCATGTCAGTGAAGGGAAGTTGTGGCTACTTGCCAAGGACAAGGGCTCAGTGAGGGCTTTGTATGAATGAGGTTGGAAAAGTCCAGACGTAATAATTGCTGTCCATAGCAGGGCTGAGGGTGGTCCATCTCACGGGGTGCCTCTGTGTTGAGGGGAGTGGAGAGCGATCTGTGGCTCAGCCCAGATGGCAGCAGTCAGGTCCCCTCATTCGTACCTTTTGTTAGTGATGGTAGGAGGATTAAGAAAAGGGGTAAAGATACACTGACGCATAATATGATACGTGTCTGTGTTCATTTAACCTCAGAGTGCTCTGTTAAGTGGAACTTGAGATGTTATGGATGGAAATCTGTTATATAAAGTGACACCTTGGGACACTAGCAAAGATTATTGTGTCTGTTTTTTTTTTGTTTGTTTGTTTGTTTTAAAGTTTTTTGAGACAGGGTCATGCTTTGTGGTTCAGGCTGGCCCTGAGCTCAGCCTCAAACTCACATCACAGCAATCCTCCTGCCTCTGCCTCCCGAGTGCTGGGATTACAGACGTGAGCCACCACGTCCGGCACTGTGGTATGTGGTACTGGTTGCTGTTGGGGTGAGTCTCCATGCCCAGCATTGTTATGTGGTTACCGGGGATCAAACCCGGGTCTTTGTGCTTGCAAGACAGGCACCGGAACCACTGAGCTATATCCCCGGCCCTGTTTTGTTTTTTTTTTGATAAAGTCTCACTATTGTAGTTCAGGCTGGCCTTGAACTCACTATGTGTAGCTCAGCTGATGTACACCACTATGCCTGATTTGAACTGAGTATTACATGTTTATTTCTATTAACTTGTTATTCCAATTATTTCTTCATGAATTCATTGCAGCAGTGAGACTCTGTCTACTGTGTCTTTCTTTAGGTCTAGTATTTTGGGAATGAGAGGGCACCTGGGCCATGACTAGGGAAGTCTTTACTCTGCATAGCTGAAGTTTATGAGATACCACTTTTTAAAGTGATTGGTTAACGGGAAAAACAAAAGATCAAGCCATGTGACACTGAGGATGGAAACCAGGTGTGCTAGCTCCCCCTAGAATCCCAGTACAGTAGGAGGCTGAGACAGGAGGATCTCAACTTCAAGTCCCGCTGGATAATTTAGTGACAAAGAGATTCCTTGTCTACAATAAAAAATTTAAAGAAGAGCTGAGGATACAGCTCAGTGCAAACACCTTGGGTTCAATCCTCAGTACTACAAACACCCCCATCAGCAATGAAGAAATTAAAGGTACAACAACATGAATCAAGCAAAAGTACGTAGAGATCTGGTGAGAGAATTCGGAGAAACTAGCTGGGGATAATGAAAGAATAGTGGATATCTATGGTTTGTTGTTGTGGCTGTGTATGATAGTAAAGGCTTAAGGGTTTAATGAAGTCTGCTGAGCGTGGCCTCCTTGTGAGGTGGATACTTAGAATATGCAGCAATCAGTGGATCTCGCTGAGTACCTTCCTGAGCAAGACAGCCAGACTCCTTGGAGCTGGGTCTCAGGCCCCCTGCTGGACTGACACTAAATATTCACCCCTGAATACATTGCATTCTGAGGGTCCCGTGTGTGCTTGCTGGATTGCAGTCTAAACAGTCTAGGTTTACCCACCTGGGGAGTGGCAAATTCCTTCCCATCTTTCATAGGAACCTCAGACACAGCCCTGTTCATTTTCTTTTAAAAATCCGTCCTGAGCTCCCTGTTGTCCACTGGAGGTCACTAGGCTTTTAGCGTGGCATGGAAGGGCTTCCATGATCTCTGTGCTGCCTCCCTTTCTGGCATTGTGTCCTCTCATTCTCCGTGGCTGTCTCCTCTCACCGCACACTCTCACCACCTTGTTCCGGAGCAGACTACCTTCCCAGCGTTGCTGGGCAGTGCCTTGGGGAGCCGCACTGGAGCAGTTGCCACTTTGAAAGGTAAATATTTACTTACATGTCTGCTTCTCACTCAGCTGAACTGTTGGAAGGGCAGAGATTACGTGTTTCGGTTTTCTTTTCTTTCTTTATTCATTTGGCATTGCTGAGTGTCCCCCCCAGGGCCTGGCTGGGGACTGTACAGTGGTGCTATCCCTGCAGCCCCAGAGATTCTGTCTTAGCATAGTGATTGGAGGCACACATGATCACAAGTACTAGTTCTGAAGATCACAGTTGTTGATAATGTAATGTCAGCTCTAGCTCAAGGTAAATAGATTTTAAAAATAAAGATATTAGAGACATTACATACTTTGCTTTTGAGAGTTATGTTGTGGTGACTTTGAAACGTAGTTAGTGGTGAGGATTGTACTACTTGGGGATTATAAAAACCATTGAATTATATGGTTATAAGTGGTAAATTTATCTCAGTGCAATATCAGTTTCCCGGCTTTGATGGACAGTGGTAACTATAGATGTTACTGTGAGGGGACCGAGTGAGGGCTACATGGAATGTTCCTCTGCTATTTTTGCACTGTCTTGTAGGTTTATAATTATTATATAATGCAGTCTTAAAAAGGTAATTAAATGAGCTTCTCTGGCCAAAAATGTCTATAGATATAGATATATAATTTATTTATTTTTAAATTTATTTTTTAAGTTTTAATTTTTAATTTTTTAAATTTTTAAATTTTTAATTTTTATTGTTTGCAATGTTTATTCAGGACCTTATATTTGCCAGATACGTAGTGGCACCACTGACCTATATCCTCAGCCCAAATGTACATATTATTAAGTGGAGATTTATGGTTTAGTTTTTAAAATTTGGATTCCGTTATTTTGCAAAATTGTATAGGATTATTTATAAATAGGTAAACTTTGACATCACACATATCCTAATAATTATATTTTAATAAAGATAAGAGTTTAGAAATATCTTTGTAGTATTCTTTTCTGCATTCTTTTTTTTTTTTTTTTTTTTTTTTTTTTTTTTTTTTTTTTTTTTTTTTTTTTTTTTTTTTGAGGCAGCATCTTGCTTTTGTAGTTCAGGCTGGTCCCAAACTCAGCTTCGAACTCAGCAATCCTCATGCCTCTGCCTCCCAAGTGCTAGGATTACAGGTGTGAGTCACCGCACCCAGCATTGTAGTGTTTGGTTATCAGTGCTGTGCTTGAATGTGTGCCATACCAGGCGTTGTGGTATGTGGTTACTGGGAATCGAACTTGGGGCTTTGCACTTGCCAGGCAGACACTAGAACCATTGAGGTAAATCCTCAGCCCCCTTTTCTGCTTTCTTACATTTTCTTTTTTCCTTAAAATATTTCTCTGATGTGATTATATTAAAAATAAATGTACTGACAAAGTATGGGTATCAGAAGAATACACTGCTCTTGTGTCTTAGTGAATCATTTGAGATAATAGCCATATTATAAACTTTAAATTTGTAATTATGTTACTTGATCCAAAAAATGTATTAAGTTTTGCTTTGTTTCATGCTCTGTGATAGGCACTTTGTATGCATTCTTTCATTTAGTTGAATAGAATATGTTATTCTTAATTACAGATAAGCACATCGAGGTTTAGAGACGCTAAATAACTTTGCATCCCTGGAGTAGTGAAGAGAGAAGCTGGAATTGGAGCTCAGGTCTGTGTGACTTCAGAGTTGTTGTGACTGCTTTGTGAAGTAGGCATATGGTATAGTGGGCTGAGGTCTGTGTGACTTCAGAGTTGTTGTGACTGCTTTGTGAAGTGGTATAATGGGAAAAACACTGGTGGACTCAGGAAAACTTTGGGAATTTTTGTTTTTTGGTACCAGGAGTCAAGCTCAGGAACTTGTGCTTGCCAGGCAGGCGCTACACCAATGGGCTGCATCCCCAGCTCAGAAGACCTTTACTAAATGCCTGACCTTGACTAACTTTGTGATGCTGGGCAGGTAACTTAACTGCAAAGATGCAGTGTAAGAGGAGGTTCATCTGCAAAAAGAGTAGGTTTAGGACCAGGGATGTACCTTAGAGGTGCCTGTGCCTGCCTGGCCAGCACAACGTCCTGTGTTCATTTCTGATTAAAATCAAAAAAAAAAAAAAAAAGAGGCTCAAATAAAGATTCCTTTTAGTGTGGACATTAGTTCACAAGAACTTTGTTTGTGGCTCAGTGTTTTCCTCTTTTGTTCTCTCAATGAAGGGTGTTCTTTATAAATGAAGTTAATCTTTTTAAAGAAGGAGATGTCAAAGGGAGAGAGCTTGTTAACTGCTTTAGTATGTTATCTGGTCCTCAGTTTTGCAGAACACAAAATACAGTTTTATCTGCTTGATCAACACAGATTGGTTTTGTGTGAGTGATTCAGATTAACCAAATCATCAGAATCCCTCTTAATTATAGTTGAGACAGTGAATATTAATTTTTGCCCTTGTAATCAGTTCTTTCAGGACCAACAATTTTGGAAGATCAAGTCAGACAGCTGTTTTGGAACACAGAGTGCATCAAATTGTTTCAAGGGGTATCCTTTCCTTGTTGGGTAAAAATCTCATGTGATCTGTTTCATGGTAGAGTTTTTTTTTTTTTAAAGGTTTTTTGAGACAGGATCTCGCTTTGTGGTTCAGGCTGGCCCTGAGCTCAGCCTCAAACTCACATCACAGCAATCCTCCTGCCTCTGTCTCCCGAGTGCTGGGGTTACAGGCGTGAGCAACCACACCCGGCACTGTGGTATGTGGTACTGGTTGCTGCTGGGCGTGAGTCTCCACACCCAGTATGGTATGTGGTTACTGGGGATGGAACCCGGGTCCTTGCGCTTGCAAGACAGGTGCCAGAACCACTGAGCTCTACCCCTCATGGTAGAGTTTTAGTAATTGTGTATTTGTCAGATTAGTTTTTCTTTCTCTCTTGAGGAGTGCGCTTAACATCGATACAGTTTGTGGTCTACCTTTTGTCCTCCCTCCACTTATAAGGATGCTGGACAGGTAACTTAACTGCAAAGTTAAGTCCCAGTGCTAATATAATGTGAATTTTTCTCTTCCTCTTCCTCTCCTCTTTTTCATAAAGCCCAAGGGGTACCTTCTTTTAATTTCATTAGACAGAGTATATCGCGATTCAATTCTAAATAGTTTTCCCCTAAAATTATTGAACTTGATTAAATCATTAATTTTATATTGACATTCACTAGTTTGCCTTTGATAAGGAAGCCTTTCTCTAACATTAATTCTACATGCCTAAGGGTTCATTTCTGCCATATGACTATATGATCATTTTATAATAGCTATTGTTGTATATTCTTGGTGTATACAAAGGATATGTGCTTTGTATATATTGTGGAACTCAGTGAATCTAGTATTTTTTAAATACTTTCATTATTTCTTTGCTCTCAAGTTTCAAAATACTGTTTTCTAAATCTCAACAATGTAAGCTTACCTTTTTAACAAGCTAGATATAGTTGTGCTAGTAGTTCCAGCTCAAGCTGGCCCAGGTATTCAAGATTGTCCTGGGCAGTATGGTGAGAACCTTTCTGGGAAAAAAGTCAGTTTTGAAGGATATAATTAAATAGAGGAAAACTTCCTCTTTTTAAAGGTCTATAGTCTGAATTTTGACAAATGTACGCAGTTGTGCGACTATGATGTATAGAATATTGTATAAAATTTCCTTATCCCCTTTTATGATCAGTCCATTCTTCTTTTTCTAGCTTCTGGCAACAATAAATCCTTTTTCTTCTTTTTCTTTTTTTTCTTTCTTTCTTTCTTTCTTTTTTTGCCATACTGGAGATCAAACTTGGGCCCTTGTGCTTCCAAGATAGGCATGGTACAACTTGAGCTAAATCCCCAGCCTGGCAACAGTAAATCTTGACTTTGGTCCTTATAGATTTTGTTTGTTTGTTTGTTTTTTGAGACAGGATCTCACTTTGTAGCTCAGGCTGGCCCTGCGCTCAGCCTCAAACTCACATCACAACAATCCTCCTGCCTCTGCTTCCCAAGTGCTGGGATTACACGCATGAGCCACCACGCCCGGCACTGTGGTATGTGATACTGGTTGCTGCTGGGCATGAGTCTCCACACCTAGTATTGTATGTGGTACCAGGAGATCGAACCCAGGTCTTTGCACTTGCAAGACAGGCGCTGGAACCGCTGAGCTAACTCCCCGGCCCCGGTCCTTATAGATTTGTCTTGTCCACATTGTTGTAAATAGAATCATACAATATGTAATCTTTTCAGTCTGGCTTTTTTCATTTAGCAAAATGATTTTTTTGAGACACAATTTATATACCATAAAGTTAATCTGTTTAAAGTATACACTTACCAATTTTTAGTATTTCAGAATTTTGCTGTCATCAACATAATCTAGTTTTAGAACATAAATATCTCCAAAATAAAGACTTTCTTTTCCTCTTTCCTGAACTCCTAGCCTTAGGAAAACACAAATCTATATTCTGTTTTTGTAGAATTGCCCATACTGGACAATTCAGTTAGTGACACCTTACAATGTATGGTATTTTACAACTATATAAATATATGTAACTATATCTATCTATCTATATAGATATAATGTAAGTACATTACATGTAATGTAATATATACATATAATGTATGTATTACATATACATATGTAATATGTACACGTACACATATATACATATACATATGTAATATGCACACACATATACATATATACATATACATATGTAATATGTACATGTATACATATGTAATGTAAGTACATTACATGCATACACACATCTATCTATATATAGATATAATGTAAGTACATTAGATATAATTCATATATTTCTCTCATATATATATGTATATATATATATGACCAAAAAATGTATACATCAAGAAAATAAAAATTTAAATAATACTAAATTTATTAAGATATCACAAGATTAATGCAAGTTACCTTTGACTTCTACAGTTACAAGAAGTGCTCAAACAACATTATCTGTTGGAAAACATCATACTATTTTTCTTTTCTTGAAGTATGCATGCATTTTTGGCAGACTGGGGAGTGCTGGAGCTTAAAGCAGGGCTTTACACGTGCTAGGCAAGGGCTTTACTACTGAGCTATACCGACAGCCCCCACATTTGGATTTTTTGACTTTTTGGTTATTATAGTTAATGCTGTGAACATTAAGGCATGTATCTTTGTGTGGAGATACATTATTTCTTTGGGTTACATCTTACATACCTAGGAATGAAATTGCTGGGTCATATGGTAACTCTTCAACATTTCTAGCAACTGTGAAACAGTTTTCCACTGCAGTTACATGAGAGTGCTACATGGGCATTCTTCACTATTGTGTGTGTGTTTTTTTAAAAAAATTCTATTCATTGTAGTGAGTGTGAAGTAGCATTTCATTGTGGTTTTGATTTTCATTTTCCTAGTGATGAAGGATGTTTAACATCTCTTCACATATATATATGCATTATACTTTGTTTTGTTTTCTTTTTTTTTGTATTCCAGGCTGGCCTTGAACTCATGAGAGTTCTGCGTCAGCCTACCAAGTGATGGTATTACAGGTGTGTACCACCCCACCCAGCTTTTGCATTTGTATATATTTTTAGAGAGAAATAAAAAATCTTATGCTTTTTTAAAAACAGTACTGGAGATTGCATTCAAGGCTTTTGTATTGAGTTACATTCCCCAAGATCAGTTGACCATAAATGTACGAATTTTATTTCTGGATTCTTTTTTTTTTTTTGGAGACAGGGTCTCACTTTGTGGTTCAGGCTGGCCCTCAGCTCAGCCTCCAACTCACATCACAATCCTCCTGCCTCTGCCTCTGCCTCCCGAGTGCTGGGATTACAGGTGTGAGCCACCACGCCCGGCACTGTGGTATGTGGTACTGGTTGCTGCTGGGTGTGGGTCTCCACACCCAGTATTGTTATGTGGTTACCGGGGAATCGAACCCGGGTCCTTGCGCTTGCAAGAGAGGCGCTGGAACCACTGAGCTAACTCCCCGGCCCCCTATTTCTGGATTCTTAATTTTATTCCATTGATCTGCCTACCTTTATTTCAGTACAACACTGTCCTTAATAATGTAGCTTTACACTAAATTTTGAAATAGGAAATGACTTTTTTCTTTTTTCTTTTTTTGAGACAGAATCTCACTTTATAGTTCAGACTGTCCTCACTATAGGTCAGACTACCCTCACAGCAATCCTATGCTTCTGCCTCCCTCCCGAGTGCTAGGATTACAGATGTGAGCCACTGTACCCGGCACTGTGGTATGTGGTACTGGGGATCGAACTCAGGACCTTGCGCTTGCCAGAAAGCTATCAGAACCACTGAGCTAAATCTCCGACCTACAGCTTTGTTTTTCTACAAGATTGTTTTGGCTAATCTTGGTCTGTAGTACTTTTGTAGGAATTAGGATAAGCTTGTAAATTTTTCTTCTCTTCTCTTCTCTTCTCTTCTCTCTTCTTCTTCATTTCTTTTTTGCTGCACTGGGTATCAAACTCAGGACCTTGTGCTTGCCACACAGGCTCAGAACTATAGGGAACTGGGTGAGGGGATGTAACTAGAACCCTTGTAATTAAGTTCTAGTCTCCTGTGAGTCCAATAGCACAAGGTGAATTAATTAGTAAATAGACAGAAATAAGACCTAGAGAAGAAGTTGAGCTTGGGCCTGATCTACGCTGAGCTTGCCACAACTTTTATTTAGTCCACTGGGAGCAAAGAATGTAACAGGTCACTCAGAGAGCAGTAGTTTGGATATCTCAAGAGTAACAAATAAACAGGTTAGTCAGAGGGCCACACGTTTTTACATCCTAGAACAATGAAGAGTTATGTAGATGAAAGTCCTGGTGTAGTTCTGCCCTGGAGCATCGCAGCATGTGTTAGCATGGGGGTCTTTGTGAAGATAAAGAATCAAGTCCCCAGGTTCGAATATGTCATAGCTGGTCTGCAGGCAGGAAAGCTCAGCCCAGTCATAGGCTAATTATGCAATTATTTTTTTTTCCCAAATAGGATTGTTCCCAGCACAGAACCACTGAGTCTATCCATTTAAACAATTTTGAAATTGCCCAGGGTGGCAATTTGGGATCCTTTTGACTCAGCCTCTCAAGTAGCTGGGATCACAGGGATGTGTCATCACGTGTGACAGTCCTAGACTTTTGAAGTTTTGAAGAGGCAAGAAAGAGTTCTTTCTTTCTTTCTTTTTTTTTTTTTGCTTTAACAGAGTTCAGACTTGGGCCCTTGTGCTTGCACAGTATGCACAATACTGTTGAGTTCTTCCCTCAGTGGGGAAGGAGACTGGGAGCAGGATTGTGGACAGACAATGATTCTATCAACTGATGGTTGACAACCGGTCACCAGTTGATGGCTGGTAGCCACGGACAACAGAATAACTACTAGTTAAGTAACCGACAGGACTACCAACTAATGGTAGGGCATAGCAAAATTTATTAAAATCACACAGACTTATATAGTGCACATGCAGAAGTGGTGACCATAATAGCTGGCCTTGGGAAATGAGGAGGGAAGGTTAACTGAGTACAAGTAAACATCCTAAGCAGGTAGTACAAAACTATTCTGTGAGTATGTAATCAGAGGACAAATAGTGTCACGTCCTATTCCCGAGGGCCTCTCATCTGGCATCGAACCACGGGCGGGAGTCATCACATGGAGATGAAATGGTGGAGAAGCCTTTATTACCAGCACTCCCAGAACTTATATATAGCCCCACTTCCTTATTCTCAACCGCCCCAAACCAGCCTTCTAGGGGGCAGTCTCTGTCTGTTTTCCTTTAATCACTGTGTCCCAGAGGGGGCCTGCTGTGTACGTGCCACCTTGCACTTCCTTTATGGAGTTGGCATTGTTTAGCCTCAGGGGACCCCACAAAATAGCGCAGGGAGCACCATGACCCACACTTCTCCACAAGCCACTTTTGGCTGGCGTTCCAGCATCCCTGGGATGAGTGTGCAGCAGCTATGAGTCCTCAAATGATCCTAACATGGTACCACTAGAGCTAAATCCCTAACTATTTCTTGTTTTGTTTTGCTTTTCTTTGGGGGGGGGTCGCGGGCAGATTCTCACTATGTAGTTCAGGCTGCCCTTGAACTCGCTATATAGCCCAGGATAGCCTCAGTTTGCAGCAGTCTTGCCTCAGCCTCCCAAGTGCTGAGATTATAGCCAGGAAAGTCTGCTTCATTCTTGGTTTTTATATTGTATTCCTCAGACATATTTATTTTTGAAGTGGTAGGAACTGAACCCAGGGCCTTTGCATTTAGCTACATCTACAGCTCTTTTAAAACTTTTTGAATTGAGACAGTCTTGCTAACTCTAAATTGCCAAGATTGAACTTGAACTTGGGAACTTTCTGTCTCAGTCTCCTAGAATCCTGAGATTACAAGTATTCACCATGCCAGAGTCCTCAGATATATTTCACGGGACTGAGGGTCTTGCTGAGGTGCTGTAATCTGAACACCCTCCACAGAAAAGCTCTGCTTTTATCAGTTTTTATTTAATACTCAGTTCCATGAGAAACATTCTTAGATGGGCACATCCATCAAAAAAGTAATGACAACAAAGTTTGAAAGCTACTGAACTCAGTGTTCTTTTTTAAGACCTAGAGAGATAAATTGGTTTACCCAAGGTTGAATAGATAAACTCATTAAATAGTGTCCTTACTCTGCAGTATAGTATCTTATCATAACTCTCAAATTTGTTTTATTAGCTCAGGGAAGAACTATGTCAAAAAGACTGCTGATCAGAATTTGTTGAAATCAAGATAGGAATGGTGGCACGCACATGTGATCCCAGCACTCTGGCAATGTGACAGAGGATGATCTTGAATTGAAGGTCACTCTGGGCAACATAGTAAGACCCTGTTTAAACAGAGAAGTTTAAGGGTTGGGATCATAGTTCAAGGCGCTGGGTTCAATAGCTAGTACTCCAGGGGAAAAAACTGCTGAAATCATATATACTAAAAAGATTTCTTTTATATAGAAAAGTAGTAGACAGAACTCATCATTCGTGAGTTAGTTGTACTGAGAAGTGAGGGTTATCCTTCTATTAGGAAACCATTTCTAGTCCAAAGCCTTCTAAAATTACCTTGCTTGGTTTCTAAGAAATATAGGAAATGTGGCACAACTGTCAGAGGTTATAAATGACAATACATTATGGAAATTGGGGAGAACAAGCCAGGATTCGCCATGGGAAGACAGACATTATATTTGTTACCAATTTTGACAAAAAGGATGGAGAGGCAGGATGCACAACAGAGGATGGAGAGGCGGGGCACAGGACAGTAAGAGCAGGTTTATTGGTGAACCTGAGGGGAACCTCTCTGACTTGGGGGACAGAAGACAGAAAGCACTCTCTTACAGGCCCTGGGGTTTTTTAAAGGTTTGAAAAGGGTGGGAGGGGCTCTTGGCAGGAGACTTTAAGCAGAGGGCTTTTGATTCTCATTTTTGACTAATCTGGCCATTTTTCCTGGGAAATTGAAAGTTCTGGTATTAGGCCCGGGGAGGCCCACATATCTAAAAGATCCCAGTTTCTAGGGAGAGGTGTGTGGCGAGGTGAAACTGAGAAAGGAAGTGATCAGATCAGAAGGTGGGTAAGGGAGAAGGTGGCAATAGGCCTTGAACTATGCCATACCAAAAGAAGGAGCGAAGGGCTGTGACTGTCAGAGGAGAGGGGAAGCTAGCTGTAGTACTGAAGGGCCTCCCTGACTGAGCGGCACATTGTTGATTTAAGAATCAGCTCTCAGATGTATCATAGTGTTGTAATCCTTGGGCTATATTGTGAGCTGAAGGGGTGTCTTCTAGGGGATCCTTTCAGTTCCTCTGTCCTGGCAATATTTGGATGCAATGGAGTTCGGAGTGCCTTGAAAGGAAGTGTCTGTGCGTTTTAAGAGGATTCCTAGATGATTAACATTACAGTGATCAGAAGGTTAGAGAAGGAAAAAGAGAGATGGCCAAGTGGAGAAGCAGAGTATTCTTGTAGGCCAGCGCACGAGGAGAGGCCCTGAGGGCCAGGTGTATCCTGTGGTGGGCCTGTGATGAGCCTTTGTGGAGCCAGAGGGTTTTGAGGGTCTGACACATTCCCTCTAGTTTTCCTGGGAGCCTAATATCAAAACTGTCAGCAGGGCCAAGTCTTTGGAGTTGGCCTCTTTAGAGGCAAATAATCCAGCTAGGGTAGAGAACCACAATCTAAAGAGGGTAAAGGAGGACTAAATCAGCTATTTGGGCCAGGTAGAGGCAGATCCAGAAAGGGTGCTAAAGGAAGCTATTGTATTTGTTGATTTATTGGAAAGGACCACCTTCATCCACCAGCCCACCGTACTTAAGTTCCTCACCTCATAACTTCTCTCTTCATCTCCACCTTCCTAGACAAATTACCTTATTACTTCCTACTGTAAGTACCATATTGCAACACCTGTGGCTCCTTAACTTTCTAATTCAATTCACCCCCAAACAGATTCAGTGTTTCATTTTGTCTCCAATAAATTCAACCCTTATCTTACCCACTTCTCACTCTTTTTACTCTCATTTTGGCCCTACCCCCTCAGTACCCCAAGCTCTCCTCCCTTATCTGGCTGCTGAAATCACTTGAAAAGCCAGTGCTTTTCCTTGGTCCTTTTCTTGTTCTGAGGTGGTGGATAGATTGGTGATCTTCAAGGACATGGGCTCTGTAGGAGAGCACTGGAAGAGGGTTCTTTTTTTTGAGACAGGATCTCGCTTTGTAGTTCAGGCTGGCCCTGAGCTCACTATGTAGCCCAGGTAAGCTTTGAACTCACAGCAATCCTCCTGCCTCTGCCTCCCAAGTGCTGGGATTACAGGTGTGAGCCACTACGCTTGCACTGTGCTATGTGGTACTGATTGTTAGTGGGCGTGAGCCACCACGCCTGGCGTTGTTGTATGTGGTTACTGGGGATCGAACCCAGCCCTTGGGATTGCAAGGCAGGCACTACAACTACTGAGCTAAATCCTTGGCCCCAAGGGTAGCTCTTTTTAACCACTTAACTCTTTACTCTGAGTGTTGTTGGGCAGGTGTCATTTCAATCAGTTGATTCTTATTTTCACAAGATATATATGTGTCTGTTTGTTTTATATTTTCTGCATACTTTTAAAATTTAGAATGTTGTATTTAAACATTTAGAAAGTTTGATGTTTGTTTCTAGTGAAATCTCATATCTTCTGGTTCTTTTCTTTTCTTTTTATTTGTGAAAAATGACCTATATGACTGTGCTGCAGTCTAGAACACCTGTTATTGTAAGTACATTACATATAATTCATATATTTCTCCAGAAGTCAGTTGTATTCTTTTACAATACAAAACAAACATATCTGGAAGTAACAAAAGGTTTGCAGAAGAAAAATCTGAAAAGGGGAGAAATGTTAGCATATCAGAGAGGAAAAGTCTGCACTATGAAATGGAAAAACAAAAAAAGAGGTGTCCTTACTGTCAACTAATGAGTCTTCAAAAAAAAAAATGTATATACACTTTAGCAGTTTGCTATATTACTAAATGCCTGGAGGCTAATGCCTACTACTTTGTTCATTTCTTGTATGTATAGAGGTTAAAGACAATATATGTCAATCTCATGTCTCCATAAATTTGTATTAAAATATTTATACAAGTTTTTCTTTTCCTGTTGTATATTTTTTGGCAGACTTATATTCATAATATAGAAATGATAGAACTTAAAAGAGAAATCAAACTAAAAAATTCCAGTAATGGTTAGTGAATTTAATAATTCTTTGAGTGGTGTTGACAAAGCTGACTATCTAACAAGCTATCCTATAATCAAAAAGTGAAAAAAAAAAAAACCAGTATAAGTTATTTATATTTTTTCTGGGCCAAACTATGTGGAACTCATTTGTTAGTTATTCAAAACAAGGCAGTTGAAAACATTTAAAATTTAGATTAGCTCTAATCACCCAAATAATTGAAGAATATAGGTTGCCTAATACCAACCAGGATGTCTGCCGTTGATGTCTTTACCCTTACATTTAAGGAGTAGACATTTTATTGAAATTATACCATCCACAGGAAAAAAGAAAAAACCAGCATGACAGTGTGAATTGTGTTTCTCAAAGAAAGACAGTAATGCAAAAGGAATTTGGAGACTAGTTACTACCATCCAGGTTGTAAAGTTGTAGCCCGTATTGATGTTCTAAGATATACCACACACAGAAAAGTTGAATAAATTTAATAAAATTGTCAGTTTTATATTTCTTATTATCTTATAAAAACAAATGGAAATGCCATTTTTAGACATTGTGTATTTAAAAAATTGGACTGATAGGTGGTTAAGAAGGTGACGTGGATCCAGCATATAATGCCTTTCATTTTGCTATTGTGGGTATGTTTAGGATAACCTGATGGGTTCTCTCATGTTGGCTTTAAACTCTGTGGAGAAGAGATTCTGATATAGAGCCAGTCTCCATGGTGCAATGATGAGGTTGAGGAGGGACTACTGTCTTTCTCTGTGGAGGGTTTTGGGAGTCTGGTGTTGGTATATTCCCATAAAAGGAGTCGGACAGTGTTAACTAGAGGACTGGCCAAGTGAGGGGAGTGTGGGGCTAAAGCTGGGGAAGCATAGGTGAGAGAGGTCTGTCACAGCGAAGGTCCAAATGACTGAGCATGAGAGGCATATTTGGGAGAGAGCAGAGTTTATGGGGCGCAAAGGGCAAGAGTTTTATCCAATTTAGCTGTAGTTCAAAGGAGAGCTTGGTAAGACTTTGAGGAGACCATTAGGCTTTTCTGCCTTACCAGATAGTTGAAGCCTTCTCAAGGTAGAATTTCCAGGTGATATTTATTTATTTATTTAAGGTTTTTTGAGACAGGGTCTCGCTTTGTAGTTCAGGCTGGCCCTGAGCTCAGCCTCCAACTCACATCAGCAATCCTCCTGTCTCTGCCTCCCGAGTGCTGGGATCACAGGCGTGAGCCACCTCGCCTGGTACTGTGGTATGTGGTACTGGTTGCTGCTGGGCATGAGTCTCCACACCCAGTATTGTATGTGGTTACCGGGATTGAACCCGGGTCCTTGTGCTTGCAAGACAGGCGCCGGAACCACTGAGCTAAATCCCTGGCCCTCCAGGTGATATTTATTTACTGTCCACTTGTTAGGTGATCTGGGAGGTAAATTCAGTCCAATTGTCAGTTTGAAGAGGGGAATGATTTCCTTAAGTAACAGCACATGAGTAACTGTAGAGGCCCTCTTACTGGAGGTGAAGAAGAATTAAAAAGCTAGCAACCAAAACAAAGACATACTTAAGTTTTTTGTTTATAAGTTTTATAAGTGAAGTTTATAAGGTTTATAAGTGAAGTCTGTCCCCCAATCAGTTCCTGGGAAAAATCCTTTGGCTTGGTGAGTGGGCAAGGAATTAGGGTAGATGTTAGATTTGGGTTGGTGGCCTGACAGATACGACAGTCTGAGGAAATTTCGGTAAGGGTGGCTTTTAGGTCAGAGGTAAAGTATATAGAGACTTTAGGAAACGAGCAAGAGAGAGGATTCCTGCATAAAATTTATCATGAAAGGAAGGCAGAAAGTTGTTCTGTCTTTGTTTAGAGATAGCAAATTTCCCTTATGTGAACTACCATAGTCCCTTTTATATGGCTCCCTGTTTCATGAGTGCCTGGAGTTCTTGGGGTGTGTAGGGGATGAAGGGAAACTGGAATTGGGGTATGGAAGAAGGATTACTGGCTGCCTGTTTGGCTAGTTTGTCTGCCTCTTTCCTTGGGTGATATGTCCATGATGTTTGTTGAGAAAGATGTGGGAGCTGATGTCCTCTGCAGTGCATTATAGCTGCCTTTTGGGGGAGCGAGGGAATTTGTACCTGTGCATAACATATTTTGCTGCTTCTTTTTTTCCATTTCCTTTCCCTTTGACCCCTTTTTGCTTCTGTATAAACAAAAGCTTTGTATCCATTTTTTCCTTGTTCCTTCATTTGTCCCTTCCTCTTTTGTTCCCTTTCTAATTTGAGCATTTTCTTTCCATTTCCCAATTTCTGTTAAACATTTTAGTCCTCACTTCTACTTTCAGTTTATCACACCAGAGAAACATTGTAGTATTTAAACATGTGTGTCTTATTTATTTCACTTAATATGATCTCAGAGTGTATCCAGTTAATTATAAATGTCTCAAGCTCATTCTGCTTTATGGCAGAATGGTACTCCACTGTATAAAAAGCCTCACATCTTCTTTATCCATTTATTGGTTGGTGGACATTTGGGCTGTACCAAGATTCAGCTATTATAAACTGTGCTGCTGTAAAGATAGGTGTGCGTATAGCACTGTGGTATGGTGCCTTTAATTCTTTCAGGAAGATACCAGAAAGGAATAGCTGGGTTAAATGGGGCCTCCAGTTTTACTCCTTTGAGTAATCTCTACACTGATTTCCACAGTGGTCGCACCAGTCAGCATTCGCAGCAACAGTGGACAAGGGTTCCTTTTTTTCACAGCCCCTCTAGCATTTCAGATTGGTTGATTTGTTTCTTTGGAGGGGGGGTACCATGGATAGAACTCAGGACCTTGTGCTTTTGAGGGAGGGGCTGGAACCACTGAGTTAAATTCCCACTGCTGGATTGGTTGATTGCTTGATAATGGCCCTTTTTTCTGGGGTGAGATGAAATCTCTGCATTATTGTGTCAATCTCAAATGACCAGTGATATTGAACATTTTTTTCACATATTTATTTGCTGTTTCTGTTTCTTCCTCTGAGATCTGTCTATTTCAGAACCCATTTTTGGACTGGGTGTTTACACTTGGGAGGGTCTGATATTTTTTGAGTTCTTTATACATTCTAGATAGTCATTTTTGTCTGAGGAACAGCTGACAAAGTTTTTTTCCTACACTGTGAGCTGTCACTTCATTGTTGGTGGTTTCTCCTATTGTGCAAACGCTTTTTGATCAGATGAGATCCCAATTGTTGATTCTTTGTGATAGCTCCTGTATTTTAGTTCTTGTGTGTCCTGAAGTTTTGTTCATAAAATCGTTGCCTACTGAGAGTTCTACCTATGTATCTTCCAGCAGATTAAATGTTTCTGTTTTTAATATTTAGATATTTGATCCATTTGTATTTTATTTTAGTGCATGATGAAAGATATGGGTCTAGGTTTAACCTTTGGCATGTGGATAGCCAGTTTTTCCAGCACCATTTATTAAGGAGGGTATTTTTTTTTTTCTAATGAAGCTGTTTGGCTTCTTTTTCAGAGATAAGGTGGCTGAGTCTGTCTTGAGTTGCATCTTCTAATCTGTTCCTTGGGTCTGTTTTTATTTTTTTCCCCAGTACCGTACTATTTTTATAACAGTAATTTTGTAGTGTAATTTCATGTGAGGGATTGTGATCCCCTTTTCCTTGCCTTTGTTTCCCAGAAATTCCTTTGCTATTATAGATTCCAAATGAATTTTAGGATTGTTTTCTCTAATTCTATGAGAAATGCTGTTGGAATTTTGATTGGAATTGCATTAAATCTGTATAACAATTTTTTTTTTAGGTTTTTTTTTTTTTTTTTGAGACAGGGTCTCACTTTGGAGTTCAGGCTGGCGCTGAGCTCAGCCTCAAACTCATCACAGCAATCCTCCTGCCTCTGCCTCCCAAGTGCTGGGATTACAGTCGTGAGCCACCACGCCCGGCACTGTGGTATGTGGTACTGATTGCTGCTGGGCGTGAGTCTTCACGTCCAGTATAGGTATGTGGTTACCAGGGATTGAACCCAGGCCCTTGCGCTTGCAAGACAGACGCTGGAACCATTGAGCTAAATTCCCAGCCCCTGTATAACAATTTTGGAAGCATGACTATTTTCACTATGTTGGGTTTTCCTATCCAAGTATAGGGTATATCTTTTATTCATTTTCTGATATTCTCTTCAATCTCCTTTTTCAGAGTACTGTAGTTTTCAAAGTAGAGGTCATTTACTTTCTTCATTAGATTGATTCTTAAGTAGTATATATTTTGGGACGCTATTGTGAAACATGTTGTTTTCCTAATTTATTTCTCAATGAGTTTGTTATTCATATACAGGGAGGCTATTTAGTTTTGAGTGTTGACTTTATGTCCAGCTATGCTACTAAATTTGTTTATTAAATCTAAGAGTTGGTGGAGTCTTTGAGGTCTTATATGAAGAGAATTATGTCATTCACAAATAATTATAATTTTACCTTTTTCCTTTCCTATCCTTATTTCTTTCTGTTCTCTAAGTGCTGTGGCTAATAGTTCCAGAACTATATTGAATAAGCGACAAAAGACATCTTTGTCTTGTTCTTGATTTTAGAATGATAGGTTTCAGTTTTGTCTATGTAATATGATGTTGGCTGTTGATTGAGATAAAAATCATTTATTCCAATTTTCTGTAAGGATTTTTTACCAAGAATATGTGTTAGACCTCATCAAATGCTTTTTCTGCATCTATTGAGATGGTCACATGGTCTTTGTGCTTGTCTCTCTTAATATAGTTTATTAAATTTATTGTTCTTTGTCTATGTTGAACCACCCCTACATCCCTGGAATGAATCCTACTTGGTCATGGTGTATAACCTTCTTGATGATTTGCTGAACTCTCACACTATCTTATTGATGATTTTTGTGTCTATGTTCATTAGGTAGATTAGATTCATTAGGTGCTTCTGTCTCCCAAGTGCTGGGATTACAGGTGTGATCCACCACGCCCGGCACTGTGGTATGGTTACTTGCGATCAAACCCGGGCAAGACAGGCACTGGAACTACTGAGCTAGTTTTTTTTTTTTTTTGGTGGGATCCTTCTTTGGCTTTGATATCAGGGTAAAGCTTGCTTTTAGGAATGAATCTGGGAGTATAGCTTCCCTTTCAGTTTCCTGGAGTTTGAGAAGTAGCTGCATTAGATCTCTGAATTTTTTGTAGAATTCATCAGTGAATCTGTTGAGGCCTGGAGCTTTTTGGTTTTGGTTTTGGTTTTGTTTTTTTGGGTAGGTTTTTAAATTACATCTTCAATTTCATTGACTGATACTAGTTT
>PVIR01030326.1:0-20144 GCA_004026965.1 Petromus typicus | reverse complement strand
CAGTACTGGGGATTGAACCCAGGGCCTTTGTGCTCAGCTATATTCCCAAGCCCCTTTTATTTTTATTTTGTGATGGGGTCTCATAAGTTGCCCATGCTGGGCTGAAACTTCCAAGTCTCCTGCCTCAGCTTCCCAGAGTGCTGGATTACAAGCATGTACCACCAGACTCGTCTTCTGATCTGATTTCTTTGAGGAACTTCTGTACAGAGATCCACAGTGGTTAAACTGCTTTACATGCTCATCAACAGTGTGGAAGGGCACTCACGAGTCTAAAGGATTTGTGGGAATACAAATACAGCCAATATACTCTTAACAAGAGAAACAGTCAGCATGTTTGCTCCAGCAGAGCACACACAACAGACAATAATATCTTGTTTTGTTCCCAGTCAAGTCGCGTATCTGCTCAGTGACAGGCAGCCTTGTGCCAGCTGGTTTGTCAGAGATACAGATTGCTTTACTCCAATGGTTCTGCCGTTCCCCGCTCCGTTTCATCCTGCTGACAAACAGAAGACGGTGGAGAAGCACGTGTCTTAGCTGTCCTAGTCTGTCTTCACTGAGGTGGCACTTAAGGGCTTCTATTTCTTTGACTCTCATTGAAGAACAACACAGGGTTTGTTCCAGCACAGTAGGTGGAAGGGTGGGGCTCAGAAGTGTAGCTGTCATTTCCAAGCATTAATTCTATTCCCCACATGGGGGCGCCCAAGGCCGAAGGTGGTTCTGTTACAGCCACAGCAATGCAGGTGTTACTGATTTTGTCTTTCACAGACAAAAGTCACATTGAAGTTACCGTGGAGTATGATTAACTCTGAATTATATTTAGTGTGTCTTGCTTATGGAAAGAAGTCTATTGAATAAGAGAACCTAAATTAGGTCTTTTGGACTAGTTGTGTGGGGAAGTGGGCACTTGGAAATACACAGAACAAAGTTATTTAAAGAGCCATCACAAAAATGTGCTTCAAAGGAGAAGTACGGGTGCAGGGTGGCAGGAGTGGTCTGAGTTATTTTTCAGGACACCACAACAAGTCTGAAGGTGACAAACACCAATGTCTCCAGGAGCCAGGTGAGTGTAATCACTGACGGAACAGGTGGGAGGAGGGAGAGGTGGAGTCAGCAAAGACCCCTGAGCGGGTGGCCTTTCACCAAGGCCAGAGAAATGCATCTCTGATTGACATGGACCCGTCTACCAATCAACATCATACAGATTTTATTTTCTTAATGGAACTGAGGATCAAATTAAACATCTTGCACTTGCTAGGAAGACAGTGGCACTACTGAACTATATCCTCAGCCCCTATCATAGATTTTTAAATGTTTGTTTGTTTAGAGGTTTTTTTTGAGACAGGGTCTGGCTTTGTAGTTCAGGCTGGCTGTCTTCACTATGTAGCCCAGGCTGACCTCAAACCCATAGAGATCCTTCTGCCTCTGCCTCCTGAGTGCTGGAATTACAGTCGGGAGCTGCCACACCTGTCCCCCCACTGGAAAATCAGTCCAAAAATCAGTCATATAGATTTTTTAAACTAAGATAGGAAAGTTTCTCCTGCCATCTGCCCTCCCTCACTCTCCTTTCTGAGTAGCAGCCTTGCCTCCAGTGGCCTTTGCTGTTTGGTGCCTGCGTTCCTCCATCCAGGAGAGTTCTTGCCTGTCTGTGAGGAAGCCACAGCTGGGCTGCTGCTCTTGAGAAGACACATCAGAGTTTTCCTGTTTGCTTTCAACCCCCCAACACCAGCACTACTCAGAACCCCATTTAAGAATCCCATGGTTTCTATTTCTGGACAAAACTCTCTTTAATCTCCCATTTATGAATTTATAAAAATTTTCTTTTAGTAACATTTTCTCAAGAAGTCTTGCAGAAATAAAAGCAATGAAATTATTGTGGCACATTCTGCAAAGTCTGGTACAGAGACAAGGCCATTTCACAATGAGTTTTTACTTGGCATTAGATTTTAATGTCAGGGACACACCAGGGAAGATATCTCTGGATGGGGTTGGACAGAGGCTGTCAAGTTGTCAGTTAATCAGAACTTCTGAGAGACACAGTTTTAAGGGTCATGATACACTTGGGATTGACGGTTAGGAAACCTCATCCAAGGAGCAGCTCACAGTCCTCAAGGACAGAAGAGGAGGTTGCCCCCCTACCTCCTTGAATCAGCAGCAAGATTGGCAAAGTCCTTCATGGAGGCCAGAGACTGATTTTCTACCAGTGGGAACAACACCTAAAGTCAGGTCAAGAGAGGAGAAAGGAAAAGAATCTAGGCTAAATACTGGGATTCACTGAGATTTTATGAGCTCTATATCTGCTTCAGTAAATGTGAATGAATAAAGGTTCACACGGGATAGTCTATCTCCACCTCTGCCTGAAATTAGCTATAAAACAACCTTGTGTCTCAAGTAAAACTTTTTTTTTTGGTTGAGACATTTTCTTAAAATGAATGGAGCATCATGTAGGGTTAACTGTCACTTATACCTCAGGTCTGATTTACAATAATTAGATAAGAAAATCCATTTTAAACTGTTATCATTTCAAAGATATTCTGGATGAGTGAGATTAATTCCTTATTCCTACTGAGTTAGGAACCTGACTAAAGTAGTCAGGGTTCTTGAGAAAAACAAAGTGGAGACAGACACTAATTTACTGTGAGCTATTGGACTGGGAGTTACAGCATCATAACTGTGATAATTGTGATATCTCATGTCCCCAAAGTAAAGCCAAGACCCAGACCATGGCTAAAAGTGAGAAAGATAGAATTGTTCCTTTGCTTCTTTACAAAAGAGGCAGAGATTGGCTACCCTCTTGTGGTAATCAGGATTCCTCAGAGACAAAAAGATTGAAAATCAAGCAGATGATCTAAATGATTCTTTAATAATTCTATTTAATATATTTTTTTACCTGCCACCCAGTTAACCTTCACAGCGATCTTTGCCACAACAAATGTATGGTTCTGGCTACAAATGACGAGTATCTATCCCTGAACGGGTCACATCCCAAGATTTCCAGGCTCTCCCAACGTGGAGGCCATGCATGGTCTGTTTTTGTGCAGGCTCTGCCCTGCGTTTCTGAATCTGGGCTGAGCAGGGCTGAGTTGCTATTGGCAGCCATATGGGTTCTCCTCCTGACTTATTTACCACATGGGAAAATAGTGACCCCAGACTACAGGCACAAAGTGGCTTCCTAAGGGAAGTTTCTCCACATGCTGAGGAGGAGAGCTGTAGCAGAACATGGGGCTCTGGGCCTCAGACTCTGCAGTTTTCTCAATGGAAAGCAAAGGCAAGATTCACACTGACCAGGATGACCACAAGGATTAGACATCAAGCGATCACCCTGCAGCCTTCCTTTCTTCTAAGAAATCTTAAGAGATCCAACAGGAAATCACCACTGACCTCAAGCTTCCATATCTTCTCAGTAAGCAGCCTCCTTTCAGAGACCGTGGGGATGTCACTGATGGAGTGACCAAGGGCAGGTGATTTCACTTGAGAAATCACTTTGAAACAACAACCTCTTACTATTTGGAACAACCACCTCATACCAGGTAAGAATGTTCAGATTTTGGTCCTCACAAGTTACCGAAGTGGAGGAGCAGCTTCGGAGGAGGAGTCAATTCAGTGCGATGTAGGCTGAGCTCTCCTCATCCACACAGCTCAGACATCCACTCAAAATTGCTCAGCGTTTAGCTCTCAGTATCACTTTAGATGCTCAGAGTTACTAGAGCCAGGACAAAGTTTTGTTTATGCTGACTGACTGTGCTCATATATTCCTAATTAGAAATTAGAACTAAAGTATTTAATAATAATCTCCTGCAAACAAAAAATAGACTAGACATGAAAATAAATATCGTGTTTTTAAAAAGTAGTCCTGCGCAGAGTGCGCACATGCCTGTTATCTCAGCTCTGTTCTACTCCATCTCAGCAATCAGATGTTTAGTTTTAGCTTTGAATTCCAGTTGTTCCCTGGGACGGACACGGTGACCAGAACCAAGTTCCCCATAACTACTGGTAAACCTGGGGAAATGGTCTCAAACATCTGTGAGCCCTGGAACTGCCCTGACCCATTTCTGGGGAGACTTCTAGGCTCTATCCCAGGCTCAGGACACCACCCATCCCTGCGTGAGGACAAGGAAAGGCCTCCCTGGGGACAGGATGGTGGAACAACTAGCAGCCCATGGGAGGTTGCCAGAGAGAGAAAGAGTGAAGAAACAGTCCGAGTTTGGCTAACTGGGAATGCCCACCATGCTTTGAAGATTTACTGGCCATTTGTTGGAGGCCTTTGTACATACTATGAAAAAGCTACTGTCAACGGGCCCCCAAACTCATTAAAGGGAAACTAGCTGCATAAGGATGGTACAGGTTATAAAGAGGTTTCCAATGTATTATTAAGTACAGTTAGAAAAATCACACATCTTTGAAACACCCATCTGTTTTCAAAAATGTCAGAAAAAAAATATCTCACCTGGATGTGAGTTTTTGAAATAGATCATCTGCAGCAGCAACACCAGGAGTGTTACTTGTCCACATTTGTCCTGTGGGCTAGAGGATTCGAAGCAGAGTAACCAAAATCAATCAGCATTCCACTGCGCTCTGAAATTCATGCCGTGAGGCCCTGCTCCCCTCGTCACTACCCATGACTAGAGTTAGGCTCACAGATCCAAGGACACCCTGAGATGAGGAATAAGTTTCACCATGCCTTCCCCCAGTGGCACAGCTTTGTCAACAGGGATGTGATCCTGTTTCTCAGCCTACCCAATATTAGAGAGAGGTCTTAGCATAAGATAACAAATGAATTTAGTATGTTATTTCCACATACACTTCTGTACTTCTGTGTCTTTCAAAAAAATTCTCATGGTTCCTGCTCCCCTAGGACACAGCTCCAAAGGATGATGTTTAAATCCTTGCTGTCTAAGTCCCAGCCATTAGGTAACTCCAGGACATGCTCCTTGCATATTCACAAATACGTGTTTGAGCAAACTAAACACAGGGTCAGAGGCGAGCCAGGCACGGTGGCCTATGCCTGTAATGCCCGCAGCCTACGAGGTTCAGAAAGGGGCCTCGTCAATTGGAACCCAGCCTGGGCAATTTATTGACTAGCCAGTTTCTGAATCAAAATAAAAAATGGGTGCTGATGTAGCTCAGTTGAAAGACTTTGAGTTCAATCTCCAGAGCACTAATAACTGGTTTCATGAGAACTTCTGTTCACAAACAATTCCATTCCCAAAAAGCTTTCAGAAAAGTTTTGCTTTCCTGCCCAAAGTCCATGCTGGATGACAAACATGACCATGGCCATCTTCCCCACACAAACACACACGCAGCCATGTCACTCAGAACTATGAAGCAAATCAGGTTTGTAAAGTGAGGTACCCCTCTACTGCCATTAAACCAAATATCAGCCACTCTCTGACTAGCTGTCTTCTGTTTGGCCCTCTCTCCCCCTTTGCTCTTTCTCCTCTTCCTTTTCCTGCTCTTCCCTCTATTCTTTCCAGAGAAGGTCTCTCCATGTTGCTGAGGCAGGGAGCTTTGAACTTCCAGACTCAAACAATGTCTCTGTGTCAGTGTCCTCCTGAGTGCCAGCACTACAGCACGACTCTCCAGTCCAGTGAAAGTGTTCTTATTGTTTCTTAATTTATTTGCTACTGGAAATTGTGAAATAATACACATGCTATACACACTGTAGCATTAGGACACCTGCCCAATATTAATGTCAATATGCTAGCTTCGTAGCCAAAATACAAATTAAGTCCATAATTTATTCTAGTCAGACATTCTAGCCATGTTTATTACTAGAGGTTAGCTCCTGAGTTCCATCTATCTATCTGTCTGTCTGTCTGTCTCTCTCTCTCTCTCCTTAATCTATTCTCTGCCACTAGAAATTGATCTCAGGTCCCTTCCACTAAGCTGTGTCCTTAGTGTCTCCTTTATGTCTGATTTTGAAACCAGGTCATGTACAGTTGCTAATTTGCCTGGGTTCAATTCACATTTGTGATCCTCCTGCCTTAGCTTCTCTGCTGGGATTACAGGCGTGCACCACCACAACCGGCTTCTATTTTCTGAAACGGGGGGCTTGCTATGTAGTAGAGGTTGGCTTTATACTCGCTTTGTAATCCAGGCTGTTCTCACACTCACAGTGATTCTCCTGAGTGAGCCTCCCATGTCCTGGGATCATGGGAGGGTGATCCAGCCTCCCCACTGGCTCTTGATTTCCCTTTCTTAGACTCACTTTGGAAATTGCTGTGAGACTTATGCAGCCACTAATGTGATATCACTGTAACTTCAGCTCTCAACAAATCCAGGAAGAGAAAAATGAAACCACGTGGTCTATAGAAGAGCGAGTAGAACACCTATTGGAATCCAATGATCTCTCAGCATCCTCTCCTGGGTGGAGCTGGGAAGAGGAGTTCTGTGCTTCTAACTAAGAATCCTAGAGTCTGGACAGATCCCTGACCATCCTGGCAGCTTGCTAGCACTTTGCATAACGAAGACAAGAACTTTTCTCACTTTGCAAACTACCCATCTATTTTCAATGGGAGTAGGACAGAATGATGCAAAGCGCTGATGCCCAGAGGTCTTTTACATGAACACAGTGAAAGAGTTTGTCAGTAGAGCACAGACTTCTGTCAAAGTGATCATATTAAAAGCAGGACACCTGATCTCACATAAGATCTGAGGTGAGTTTTGAGGAGAGAGGACATTTTGAAGTGAACTTTGGAGTTGAATTAATTGATTTGAAGAAACCATATGAAGTTTCCGAGGAATAATGAAACAAAATATAAAATTGGTATTATTGGACCAAAACACTTGAGACTATAGGATTTGTGGAATCAAAAGTGTTTATTGAACCTTGATAGATGCTACTAGGAAAAGGATCAGGTCCTGGGATGATTCAGCAACCATCCACACTAGGGGTAGTTGGCAGACGAAACACTGAAATCGCAATCTTCACCAAAGAGTACATTTTAGAAGCACTGGGGAAGGACATCCCAGCTTCCACTGGACCCACTCGGCTGTGGACAGGTGGGACAGACACCAGGAAGCAGGAAAGCTCTGCAGTAGGAGGCATTCCAGAGGAGAAGGAAGTATTGTTGCTTCTGGACTGGGTCGGATCAAGAGACCAGAAAGCTTACCTGAAACCAGGACTATCTGGCCCCAGAGGTCCATCATCATGGAATTGAAACTGAGGTTTTGAAATAGTCTTTTTGCTGATTTTATCTACGTTTAGCTAACTGATTAACTTCCCTCATCTTCTTCTCTCCATTCTTGGACCCTGTAATTAAGTGGGCTGTTTTTGTCCAGTGCTCAAAGGACAAAGTAGCTGGGCATGCTAGCATATGTCTGTAATCCAAACTACCCGGGAGGCTGAGGCAGAGATTTTGGAGTTTGAGGCCAGCCTTGTCTTCAGTGCTTCAAGGATATGAGGAAAGAACTCTACTCCTGAATATATTCTCCAGCCAAATTCTCATGATTAAATTGTGGATATGTGAGAATTTTTATTTTTTGCGGATAATCAGTGGGTGTCTGGAAAACCTGATCAGTATGCTGGCGTAATGTGAGATACGAGTAGAGACATTATACTAAGATATGGTCATTGAAATGCTCACCATGGAGTCCAAGTTCTCTATGTGTAAGTCCCCTCTCTGATAGTGATCACACTATCTCCCTAATGAAAGTTGCAAAAGAAATAAAGTTAGTGACTGTGGTTGTAGCTGAGTGTCTGTAAGTCTGTAAGTGTGGATTAGCATCTATAAAGCCTGGTTTTAAAACCTCTGGGGGAGCAAAGAAGGCCAGATAAGTAACTTCCTAAACTGTGAATAACTTCCGAGATGGGTTGTTTTTTATTTTAAAATTGATTTTATTGGCATATGTTATACATACATTATAATCACATAATCATGGAGAGTTTGTACCAGAACACAACACACCTTCATTCTCTTTTTTTTTTTTACCATTGCCTGTCCCCCTAAAACTTCCCACTCACTATGTGCATAGGCTTTGTTTTTTTTAATGTATTTTATTGGTACATTCAATATGCATGTTATAACCACAATCAACACTGAGAATTTGTACAAGTACATGGCATGACTTAATTCTCATTTTTTCCATTCTCCTGCCTGTTTTCTTTTTTTAACCATCAAATTGTTTCTTTCCCTTCTTTTTTAGCCCCTAGGTCCCCATTTCCTTTTGAATATTTTCTTCCTATTTCACAATACATAGCATATATTTTAGAACTAATTTATACCTTCAGTTTCTCTTGCCACCGAAATGATATGGTGTTTACACATCAGTATCCTATTTATTTCACTTATGACTATGTCCTAAAGGTATATCCATTTGAGTATAAATGACTCAAATTTATCATTTTTATAGCAGAATAATACTCCATTTTAAAACAATAAACCCCACCACATCTTCTTTATCCAGTCTCCAGATGATCAGCATTTGAGTTGTTTCCAAGATTCAGCTATCACCAACTGAGCTGCTATAAACATGGGTGCACATATGTTTCTGTGATATGAATGTTTGAATTTTTTCCTGTAGATGGCTGGCCATGTAATAGCAAGGCCAAATGGGACCTCCTAATTTTTGAGAAATCTCCGCACTGATCTCCATTGTGGTTGCACCGGTTTATATTCCCAATAATAGTGGAGAAGGGTTCCTTTCTCCCTACAGCCTGGCCAGCATTTCTTGTTGGTTGATTTCATGACAGCAGTCATTCTTTCTGTAGTGAGATGAACCCTCAGTGTTGTTTTCATTTGCATCTTTTGAATGATCAGTGATGTAGAGTATTCATATGTTGTTTAGCTTCTTTTCTTCTTCTTCTGAAAAGTGTTCATTTTAGTTGGCTAATTTTGAATTAGGTCTTTAAATTGGGGGGACTGAGTTTTAAAAGCTCTTTATGTATTCTGCATAGTAGTCCTTTGTGTGCAAAACAGTTGATATAAATTTATTCTCATATAGTTGGTTGTATTTTCACTCTGCTGGAGATTTTTCTTGCTGTGCAGAGGTGTTTTCATAAGGTGAGATTCCAGTTGTTGATTCTTTCTGCTAGTCCCCATGCTGTAAAGATCTGTTCCTAAAGTTTTTCCCTATGCCAGTGTCTCCAGAAGTTTTACCTAATCAATTTTCCAGTAGGATTTGTGTTTCTGTTTAATATTTAGGTCTCTAACGCACTTTGATTTAAGTTTAGTGCATGGAGAAAGAGATAGACATAGCTTTATTCTTTGTGGATTGAAATCCAGCTTTTCCAGCCCCAGTTGTTAAAGAAGCTGTTTCTCCTGTGTTGAGGGTTGTGGGCTCCTTTCTCAGAGATGAGGTGGCGTAGTCTATCTGGACTTGTTCCTGGACCTTCTATTCCGTTCTAGTGAGCCCCAGGTCTGTTTCTTTGCCAGCACTCAGCTGGTGTTGTTGTTGTTGTTTTTAAATAACTGTGGCTTTGCAGTAAGTTTCGAGCTTACTGCCGCCATAGCCTTGTTACCTCGTATGTTTTTGCCATTCTAGATTTCTCCTGGTTCCAGATGAAATTTTTTATTATTTTCTCTTCCTCTATGAAATATTTTTTCAGTTTTTCTAGAAATGTATTTTATTAGTACATTTTATATACATATCATGATCACACCCATCTTCAAGAATTTGTACCAGTATACGACAAGACTCATTTCTCTTTTTCCCCATTCGCCTGCCTGCTCTCCACCTCTCCCTCCTTATATACATAGGCTTTGTTTCCCTCTCTTAATTTCACATTTTTTCTTTCCCTTTGTTGTTAACCTGTACCACTCTTTCCCTTTGAATATGTATTTTTTTTGAGATAGGGTCTTGCTTTGTAGTTCAGGCTGGGTTGAGCTCACTGTGTAGCCCAGGCGAGCCTCAAATTCACAGCAGTCCTCCTGCCTTTGCCTCCGGAGTGTTGGGATCACAGATGTGAGTCATCACACCCGGCACTTTGGTATGTGGTACTGAGAGCTGGTATGTATGAGTCACCAAACCCAGCATTGTATGTGGTTACCAGGGATTGAACTTAGGCCCTTGCACTTGGAAGACAGACATGACAGCCATTCTTTGTGGAGTTAGATGAAATCTCAGTGTTGTTTTAAGCTGCAATTCTCAAATGACTAATGATATTGAATGCTTTTTCACATGCATCTTAGCTGCTCTTACTTTTTCCTCTGAAAAGTATCTATTCATTTCAGATGCCCATTTTTGAATTGGGTCTTTAAATTTGGGTGGGTTGATTTTTTTAAAGCTCTTTATATATTCTAGATAGTAGCCTTTGTCTGAGGAAGAGCTAGTAAAGATTTTTTTCCCACATTGTTGGTTGCCTTTTTGCTCTGTTGGTAGTTTCTTTCGCTGCACAGAAGCTTTTTAAAAGAATGAGGTCCCATTTGTTGATTTCTTCTGCCAATTCCTGTGCTATAAAGGTTTTTTTCAAGAAGTCTTTCCATAAGCCAATGTTTTCAAAAGTTTTACATTGCCTGTTTTGCAGCAAGTTTGATGTGTCTTTTTTAATATTTAGGTCCCTAATCCAGTTTGATTTTAACTTGGTGCACAGTGAAAGAGGTCTAGCTATAGTATTTGGCAGGCTAAAGCCCAGTTTTTCCAGCACCATTTGGTAAAGAGTCTATCTTTCCTCCATTGAGGATTTTTGGCTTTTTCGTCAAAGATGAGGTGACTGGACCTCCTAATCTACTCCACTGAGCTTCAGGTCTGTTACTATGCCAGGACTATGCAGTTCTTTTCGCCGTGGCTTTGTAGTATAGTTTCAATTTCGTGATTGTAATACCCCCCACCATGTCCTTGTTGCTTAGAATTGCTTTCGCTATTCTAGGTCTTTTTTTGTTCCATGTGAATTTCTGTATTTGTTTCTCTAGTTCTGTTAAGTATGCTATTGGGATTTCAATTGGGATTGTGTTGAATCTGTATAGTAGTTTTGGGAGTATAGCCATTTTGACGATATTGGTTCTTCCTATCCAGGAGCAAAGTATGTCTTTCCCTTTTTTGATACCATCTTTTATCTCGTTTTTCAGAGTGGTGTAGTTTTCAGAGAAGAGGTTGTATTCGTGAACTTTTTCAGGGGTTCTTTGTCATGGAAGTATCTTATTTCCCCATCAATTTTGAAGGATAATTTTGCAGGTTACATCTGTCTGCGTTGGAAGTTGTTTTCCTTTAGGGCTCGAAACATTTCACTCTAGGCTGTTTTTGTACTGAGTGTTTGAGTCTAAAAGTCTGTTGTGATCCTGACAGGCTTCCCTTGACATGTAATTGTTTTCCTTGCTCTGCCTGCTTTCAGTATTTCATTCTTTTTTTGGATATCTGGAACTTTGTATTACATGCCTACCTGTCGATTTTTTCATGTCATGGGGATGTGGAGTTCTGTATGCTTCACATATTTTTATGTCCAATTCTTTTCCTTTTCGTGTGAAGTTTTCTGCCATTATCTCTGAGAATAGTTTTTTAATGTCTTTTGTATTGTGCCCTGCTTCCTCAGTGACTCGAATCAATCTTATGTCATTCTTCTTTGAATCATCGAGGAGTTGTTGGATTAATTTCTCATTATCCCTTGCCATTTTTGACAAATTATGCCTTTCCTGTTCATTGGCTGAGATCCTATCTTGTAGGTCTGAAATTCAGTCTTCTGCTATATTCATTCTATTGTGTAAACTTTCACTTTCTTTCTTGATGTCCTGGACTTCTGCTTGTAGGTATTTTAAGGGTTCCATTGCTTTTGCTATCTTGAATTCTTTCAACACCTTGATTTCCTCTTTAGCTTTATTAATCATCGTGTTGACTGTGTCTCTGCTTTCCTCTCAGAGATCAGTTCTGATTTCCATTTTACTAGATCTGCTTTGGTTACTATTTCTGAGAACCCTGGGGACTGATCTTCAAACTTCTCTATTTCCCTTCCTCCTGTGTTACTTTGGGGTGAGGATCGTTGCATCTGAGACTCTGAATGTTTCCTCACCTCTGAGTTTTTGTCGTTGCTATTGCTTTTGGCTTTGTACCTGCCCTGTTGTCTGGCGATGTTTGTTGTCTCGTCTCTTTCCTCCTAACATTTAGAACCCTTACAATATCAGTGTTTCCTGGGTTGTTCTTCTACAGGCTGTATTGGGACCTAAAAGAAAAAAAAAACCTAGTTCTAGCACACCATATAAGGCACTCAAACAATATAGTCAGAACATGTTCTCCCATCTGCTTAGAAGCAGGAAGGCTCTGGATCCTATATGGCTGCAATGGTGCTGCCTGAGGTTTCAATAGGCCTGCCTACTCACCAATACAAAATCCCTGGACCTGTTTGTTTAGTGGGCCTGGAGGTTGGTGGGATCTGGACCCTGCACAGCTGCAGTGGCACTGGCTGATGTTCCAAAAGGCCCACCTATTCACCAATACAGAGTCCTGGGATGTGCTTGTGCAGTTGACATGGAGAAAGACATGCTCTGGCCCCTGCTTTGCTGTCATGGTGCTGGCTGAGTTTTCGCAACAATGCCTGCTCCTATACGGCATCCCTGGGCACGCTTCCAGGGTGGGCCTGGAGGCTGGCAGGCTCCAGCCCCTGCACGGCTGCGATGGCACTGGCTATGGCTTCCGCAGCAAAGCCCATGCTTTCAATGAATCCCTGGGCGCACTTCCAGCGGGGGCCTGGGAGCCGGTAGGCTCATTGCATTTTCTTTAAATGTTCTTTGTTTTTCTCTAAGGACTGTCAAAATTTCATTTTTTCAGTTAGATTTCTTAGTTGTTTAAAGCTTAGAAGTTATATGTCTAGTTGCAGATTATTTATTTATTTATTTATTTATTTATTTTTTACATCACAGTTACTTGGAGTCCTATATGCCTCTTTTATCTGTATGTCAAAATCTTTACCTTTTCATGTGAAAGTTTATGCTATTTATCTGTAAACAGTTGTTTTTAATATCTTTTGCATGATATCCTGCTTCTTCACTGACGCCAATCTGTCTTATATTATTCCTCTTTGTATTTGTTAGGAGCCGCTGCATTGATTTCTCAAAGTATCTGCCCATGTTACACAATAGTTCCTTTCCTATTTACTGGCTACAATTCTATGTTCTAGGGCTGATATTTAGTCTTCACATTCCTTCACCATATTATGAAGCTTTTCATTGAAATTGTCCATCTCCTGGAAATCTGAAGCTACTTAACAGATTCCATTGCTGTGGTACTCTGAGATTCTGACAGGTTCCTAATCTCTTCCTTAGTGTTATTAATCATCTCTTTCAATCGAAATAGTATCTCTGCTTTATCTCAGATTGTTTTTGATTTCCATTTTACAAGATGTTCCCTGGGTACTGGCTCACAAATTCCTGGTGATTAAGCTTCAGTTTGCCCTATTTCCCTTTTCTGTGGATTTCCCCATGCTGGTGACCCTTGGATCTGAGTTTTTGAATTTTTTTCTCATTTCTCTTTGTTTGTCATTGTTGATATTTTTGGTTCAAAAATATCCTACTGTGCGGGTAGTGTTTATTGCAAGTATGTTTCTTTCTAATATTTTGAACCCTTAGGACATGGGTCCTTCTCCTGTTGTTCTGCTTGAGTCTTTAACGGCTCTTCCACAATCTCAGTTCTGGCATAGCATGAAGGTGCTTAAACAGAACAATCAAATCACCTTGGTTTTAATGGTATGTTGAGTATCCCAACAGTATCTAAAACAGCACAGAAAGTGACAAACTGGCAATCACTTCTCTGAAGTTTAACTGCATGAGTTATATCTGTGAATATATGCCCAGATTTTTAACTCACCACAACTATGTTTGCAACATATAGGCCCCTCAATATAGCAGCAACAGTGGGAATAGAGGATCAGCAGGTATTTGAGGAGGGCAGAGAGATAGGAAGAGAAAGATAGATTTAAAAAATGGTGAGAAGGCATATAGAGATCTCATTCTACTTTGCATTAATTTTTGCTCTACTTCTTATAATTTTCTCCCTGGTATAAGCTTTGCACTTTGGCGGGCGGGGGCAGGGCTGATAGAAGCTAGCTGTCCCTGTGGGACATCAGAAGTCACCAGTCATCTGTAGGATCAGCAGAGTTAGCAGCCCCTCCCCCCCTGTGTATCCCAGCTCATGGAGAGAGGCCTTGGTTCACTGAAGTCTTTCTTTTCACAGTCTTGAATTCTTGCCTCACATGTTTTTTTGTGTCTTGAGTATGGACTTCTCTCCTTTTCTTCCCTCTCTTATTTTCCCTGAGGTGCTATGTTTGGACATAGAAACAAAACTGCTCTGCTACTGATGCTACTGCTCTGCCACCTTCCTGGAAGTCCCACTCTAGGTATGAGATCTTACAAGGCAAAACAAGAATTTGAGCGGTTTCAACTAATGGTGTTGCTCATCAGTTTTGACTAATGATGGTACTACTACTGTAATCTTCCTCTTTCCTACACAGAAAAGATTTTGCGAGATGGGAGATTTTCTCTCCTCTGGCTACTTGGCCTGTTTGTGCTACTGTCCCATTGAGCCTTGTCTCCAGGCCACCCTCGGGCATCATGGTTTAAAACACAGCACATAATGAAAAGCAAAAGAAGTCATACGAAGAGGCAATGGAAATAATTAACAACAAAATAAACAAATGTGAGGAAAAACACCATTCTCCTTTGGCCTGTGCAGTGAGTAGCTGTTGTCTATGCTTGGCCCACCACTTCCTTCAAGCAGAGAAAAGGGGACAATAGCCACAGAGGACAAAAGCCAACAGAATGGGGTTGTGTGAAGTCACAGAGCACAATCCTTGCACACACACAGGGGCCATCCTCATGTGTCATGGTTCACTGTTTCCTGGGAGCGTTGGTACAACGATCCTCACTATTCACTTCTTCCCTGTCACTCAGAGTAGTATGGCGCACTTTTGATCACTTTTCACACATTTCATATTCCAGCTTCCTCTACTTTATCTTTCTTTCACTTTTCTTATTTCTTTGTTCTCACAAAGGAAAGAAGCAAGTTTTGAGGGACCATTGCAAAACTCAGACAACCATACTAGATATGTCATACACATATATCTATGCTTTCTGCTTTGGAGATTTGAAGGTTTTGAGGGGAGGAAAATATGGAAAAGAGGAAAAGTAGTCCTAGGTCTTTGAAATGTTTTTCAGCTTCACCGCACTGTATTGGCAGCAATAAAACCACTTTCTACCGCATTCCCAGTGTCACTGCTTTTCTTGACTTTGAAATTATTCCTTGCCAGTAGGAAGCATTTTGGGTTTGTTTGTTTGTTTGTTTGTTTTTTGGTTTTTTTGTTTTTTTGAGACAGAGTCTCTCTTTGTTCTTCAGGCTGGCCCTGAGCTCAGCCTCCAACTCACATTACAGGAATCCTCCTGCCTCTGCCTCCAGAGTGCTGGCTTTACAGGCCTGAGCCATTACACCTAGCACTGTGGTATGTGGTACTGATTGCTGCTGGGCGTGAGTCTCCATGCCCAGGAATTGTTGAACAACATCCTACACTTTTAATTTTTGTTTTAAAAATATGAGACAGGATCTGGCTAAATTGCCCTAAAACCCACACCCCTCATGCCCCACCCTCTCATATGCTGAGATTACAGCCACACACAACTATTCCCAGCACTTCTCCAGCCTTCTGTTAACTTTTTAAAAACTTGGGACAAGTTTTCACCAAGAGAGGGTTTGGGAGGGGCCTTTCTTACACAATTAGACAAAAACAGAGAGGGTGAACACTCGTCTTAAAATTTTTTTTATTCAAGTCTTTATTGGTACATGATGGACACATATCATTATCACATTCAACACTGAGAGTTTGTCCAGGATATAGCATAACTTGACTCTCAGTTTGTCCCATTCTCCCACACACTCTGCAACTCCCAACCCCATATATACATATACATATATTATTTACTCCTACTCCATATTTCCTTTTAAATATTTTCTATTTCATAATAACAACTATACATACTAGAACTCATTTACATCTTCATTTTCTCATATCAGAGAAAAGATAAGATATTTACACATCTGTGACTTATTTAATTCACTTATGAGAATGTCCTGAAGACACATCCATTTGAGTATGAATGACTCAATCTTATCATTTTTAATGGCAGAATAAAACTCTGTTCTATAAAAGAACAACATCTTCTTTATCCAGTCTCCTGTTGTTGGGCATTTTGGTTGTTTTCAGGATTTAGCTATTACAAACTGAGCTGCTATAAACATGGATGCACATATGTCACTGTGATATAAATCTTTTAATTGTTTGTATATATACCTAGCAAAGGAATAGCAGGGTCAAATGCAACCTGTAGTTGTATTTTTGTGGAATTTCCAAACTGACCTCTACAGAGGTTGTATGAGTCTACAGTCCCACTAACAATAGAGAAGAGTTCTTTCTCCACATTCTCACCAACATTTGTTGCTAGCTAGTTCTGAGAATAGCAGCCATTCTTCGTGGAATGAGATGAAATCTTAGAGTTGTTTACATCTGCATCTCTCAAATGAAGAGTGATTTGCCATTATTTGCTGATTACATGATCCTAAACACTCAACCAGAAAACTGCAGACTTAATCGCCAAATTTCGTAGCATAGCTGGTACAATGTCAATGCTCAAAATCAGTGGCGTTCATATACACAAATAACAGGCCCACTGAGAAAGAAATAGAAGAGTCAATCCCTTTCATAATAGTGTCCCCCCAAAATGAAATATTTAGGAATCAGTCTAACAGAGGTGGTGAAAGACTTCTACTCTGCAAACTATAGTACTCTGAAAAAGGAGAGAGAAGAAGATATCAGGAAGTAGAATGATATGTCTTGCTCCTGTGTAGAAAGAACCAATACTATCAAAATAGCGATACTCCCAAAACTTCTATATAGACTCAATGCAATGCCAATTGAAATCCCAATAGCATGTTTCACAGAACTAGAGAAAAAAAATACAGAAATTCATGTGGGACAAAAAAGACCTAGAATAGTAAAAGCAATTCTAAGCAACAAAGACATGGTGTGGGTATTACAATCCTCAAATTGAAACTACAGTACAAAGCCACTGTGATAAGAATTGCATGGGCCTGGCATAGTAACAGACCTGAAGATCAGTGGAGTAGATTAGGAGATCCAGAAACTACTCCAGATACACTGAGTCACCTCATCTTTGATAAAGGAGACAAAAATGTTCAGTGGAGGAAAGATAGCCTCTTTACCAAATGGTGCTGGAAAAACTGGGCTTTAACCTGCCAAAGACTAAAGCTAAATCTATCTCTTTCAATGTGCGCCAAGTTAAAATCCAACTGGATTAGGGATCTAAATATTAAAACAGACAAAATAAACCTGCTACAAAACAGGTAAGGTAAAACTCTTGAAGACATTGGAAAGACTTCTTGAATGAAACCTCTATAGCACAAGAATTGGCAGAAGAAATTAGCAAATGGGACCTCATTCTTTTTTAAAGCTTCTGCACAGCAAAAGAAACCACCAACAGAGCGAAAAGGCAACCAGCAATACAGCAAAGAATCTTTAGCAGGTCTTTCTCAGACAAAGGGCTACTATCTAGAATATATAAAGAGGGTGAACAGTCTTGGATATTGTACATAGAAGTAACTGATCCAATGATTATCTGCATGCTTCTTTTGTCACCACATCCTTCACACTGATCTACATCCTCAATACATCCTTCATTTTATTTTTTTTTTCAAAATTTGGACAGTGTCTTTGTGAGTAGCTAAAATCCAGCCTTGGGATAGACTTGTGGTTCTGCTGCCTTAGTCCCCAGAGTGTTGCGATTACAGACATGTGCCTCTATGCCAAGATGTTTTTGTTGTTGTCCAATGTATTTTTCCAGACAAGATTACTGTATGAAGCACAGGGTGGTTTTGAACTAGAAATTCTGCGCAAGTTCAAGAGTACTGGGGCTACAAGCATTTGCCATGACACTGGACCATTTTCTTTACTTGAATGACTCACTTTAGGTGCTGGTGACAGCTCTGTTTGCTGTGGTTCGTGGTGGGCTGAGAAGATCCTGATTCCAAAGTCAAAAGGAGAATTTACCCAGAGAGAAGGAGATGAGCAGGCAGGAGAGACAGAGGTGACCATGATGTCAGTGGACTAACAGTAATTAGGAATAAGGAGGGGGGTCCCTGAGAGGTGTTCACTTGTCGTCTTAGTCCTCATGGGTTGTCAGAGTCACTCCCAAGTCTCTAAATGTGCAAAGACAATGCCAGAGCCGGTCATGCTTGTTGGGTGTTGGGTCTAGCCCTTGACCTATGAGTCTGCCTGAGAACAGATTAGAGCAAAGACAGACACAACTCCCAGAAGAGGATCAAATGTGATGAGCAACATGAGTGTGAAATGTCATCTAGGCCTTTCACTAACTCTCGTGAAGGGAAGCCAAGAACTGGGAGTGTTGACTCACAAGCTAAGTACACTGGAAATGTGTCTGAGTTCACAGAAGGAAGACAGAGGCACCTGTCCGGAGCATTTGGGGAAGACAGACTGGATAATTACTTCCCGGAATAAACTCAGCAGAGAGAATAAGGAGTTTTGAGCACAGTCCCAGCTGTACTCCCAGTACAGGAGTATGAGCACGTCCTTTAAAGGCAGGGCATACATTAGGTGAGGGCTGACAACTGTGTGGCGCACACACTTCCATAGAAGTTGTGGTTCAATCACAGCACTTTACAGATTTTTTTCCTACAGTCCTCTAGGCAGGCACTTGCAGTAGTGGTCAAAATCCCAGGTGAAATCTGTGTGGTATCTCTCAATTCGTTGAACTCCAAGGTCAATGCCAGCTCTGTGGCTTAAAGTCTTGACTTCCCAACTAAAATCTCTCCCAACAAAAAAGATAAAGCAATTTTGGGATCCTAACTTCATGCACTCCTCTTTTTCACTGTGTGTCCATGCTGTGTCTTCCTGGGGCCATGTTCTCGCACCTGTGACAGAGAATTATGGTGTCCAAGCTTCACTTGTGTTGGTTTACCTACACTATAGTGCACCCTGCTCTGGCTCCATTTCGTCTGAAACAGCTCACATTAACAAATTTCATACTCAAAATTAAGGAATCTATAAGAGAGAGAATTTTTCATGTAGCTGACATCCCAGAATTTAAAAGGGAGTGTTTTTATTTCTTTTGAAATACCTACAATCAAAGTCACTTCCCAGGCAGGTGCTTACACCTCTGAGTTACATCCGTGGCCTCAATTTGTTTTATTTGTTTTGTTTTTTGGAGAAAGAGTCTCATACTGTGGTAAAGGCTGGACCTGACATTCTATGTATCCCAGGCCTACCTCCAACTCACAGTCACCCTCCTGCCTCTGCCTGTGGAATGTGGGGATTACTGTGCCAAGTGCTGTCTTAAGGGAAAGTTTTCAATTCTCCATTTGCCAATCACCAAAAGAAATCAGATTTACTTACCTTACTCCTCACTGGAAAGATACCTGAGAAACAGTAGGGTATATGGGTAGGAATCTTGAAGAATCCAGTGACTGCAACTCTTTTATCAGAGAAAGCTGTGAAGGAGCTCATGTGAGGCGCACCTCACCACTCACTCCTCAGCTCAAAGCCACACGGGCAGGGTTGGGGAGAGTAAAGCACGTGTGTGTGTGTATGTGTATTGCTAAACAGCCCCAGGTGCAGTTATTTCTTTGGGGACAAGAAAGAAGAGAGCAAGGATATTGATGAGCAAGGATGAGATGGCATCTCACTGCAATGGCTCAGGGAGTGCATTCCACGGAAGCATAGAAATGCACTGACATACCAGTGCCCTCCCAGGCCATGATGATGCTCTTCTCCATGTGGCTGGTGGGGTAGGAGCCCTTGTGGTACTTGGAGTTGCAGGGCAGGTGACAATCTATGACATGAATGGAGGAGCTTCTCTGGAGCAGTTGGTCCATCCATTCATACAGCTGGTACTTTTGTTGAAGCTGACAGCCTGGACAAGAGCACAAAGTGTGTACTGACTTGTAGTGTCCTTGTGTCACATTCTGGTGCTCAATCATTTCATTGCAGGAGTTGGGGATACTGCTGGGAGAACAGCCTCAGCCCATGTGTTCCCAGTGAAATGTGTTGGCCAAGAAGTCTATGTCCTGAGGAGGCTGGATGCCTCTCAACCCCAGGAGCAACAGGACCGGCAGTGGCAACAGGACGAGGGGCTTCTCCAGAGCTGCTGTGACTTCATGGTCTTGGGAGAGCCCAAGTGGGAAAGGGAAAGTCAAGGAAGCAC